>VYZQ01064597.1:1123-33227 GCA_013400655.1 Mystacornis crossleyi | reverse complement strand
AAAAAAAATAAAATATTTGATCTGATGGCACAGCCTTATTTATTTAGCAGTTTTTGTCAGGAAAAGCAGTGGGTTTAGGTTTTGTCTGACAGAAGTGAACATAATTTGCTTGCCAGAGATTATTGCTCCATTAATAATGTATTATGACTATGATTTAAATCACAATTCTGTGGGGAAAAGAAGTAAGAATGAATGTTTGGTTGCTCTTTCCCCCTCTCTCTCGTTACTAGTTAATATGATTTTATAATATCTAGCAATTTTCCCATCACCCCATATTGGAAAAATAAGAAGCTACAGTTAACTGTTAAACAGAAACTTTGAAGAAAAGTGTCTTGTTTTTGGAAGTGATTTTCTTTTCCTTTTGCTGTTATACAAACAGAAACAAGGCAAAAAAGGAGGGGGTTAAACACCCTAGCAACTGTTTTAAAAATAAAAGGACTTAATCCTCCAACCCACATGACATCACAATGCCATTATACTGCAAGAGGAAATTAATCATCTTTTCTCCCCAGAGGGGATAAAAATACCCAAAAACCCCAAAACAAACCAACCAACCAACCAAAACCCAGAAAAAGCCCACAGTATAATCAGAGTATAACCATTTAAGGGTGTTGTGAAAGTGTGATCAGCTAAAACAACAGTTACTGTAATTACCCTTTCTGGACACAAGGAGCAACACAAGTGGTCAATCTGTAAGGCAAAGATTACACTAAAATTCAGTGTTTATTCTGCAGTTACAAGCAGTGCAATTTCATCTCGTCTCAATCCCATCAGAGCTCAGGCTGAGGATATTTTGGATTGTTTTGTGTGAGTTCTCAAACAAACATGAAAACTTTGCCTCAGCTTTACTATGAAAGCATATGGAATGATAGTTCAGGAGCAGTCTTGCTCTGCTTGAACATCCATAAAAAACCCCACCAATCCTAACTGTTGACTCAACTCCAATGGCAGGCTTTCCAGGCATTATGGTAAGATTTTTTGGTAAATGTTGATGTTTTCTGGAACAAGTGGGGGAGACTGTGTTTCTGCCTCTAGCTGCTTTTCAAACCAGGACCATCCCTTTTCTCTGCTTCAACTTCTATCAGTGAAACAAAGCTCTCGGTTAACGTGTTAAAGAAGAAGCATGCACAGACACACACACAGGAATCACATCAGAAGAGGGACGTTATTTTCTTAAACCATACAGAAGACCAAAACCAGACACTTGCTTCCTTTTAAAAACTTGTTATCTTTGCCCTACCACTTTCTAAGTGCTCCTCTGCCTCATGGACAGTGCAACATGCGAAGTGCTTACAGAGAGCATACCTGCACTAAATTCTCCTCCCCAAAAATAAATGAAAAAGGAAAGTCTTCCTCAATGTCACTGGATGGCTGTGTGTGCATCTAGAAAGTTCCCAGCACCACGTGAGTCTTGGCTTGAAAGAAAAGGAGAGCAGCCAGCACAACCCACAGGAGCTGTGACAGTCTTCTGTCAGAAAGAAGCACGGCTGCTGGAGAGCATGAAGAAGAAACCATTTTCTGCATGCTGCACTGGTGGAACAGGAGCATGGGGTCAAGACTCGTCAGGATGTCTTCCAGGGTTCAAGACCATCTGTCCTTTTGCTTCCCAAAGGTGCCCGACCAGGAGCCCACAGAAGAGTCTAAGCGGAGACATATTCCAGCTCTCGAACTGAAGCAAGGCCCTGATATGGCCAAAAAGCCCAAGACTCAAGGGGCCAGAGAGAGAGCAAGACTCTTCAGCTCTCATCTCGGCCGCTACAGCCAACGACTGAAAGATCCAGTGCTGGTGTCAGTTGTGGAAACTGCACCACACATCTCAAACCAGTTTGCAAAAAGGAGGCTGTTACGCTTAGCCCTCTTAGATATGGGACACTGAGCCAGAGATATGATAAGCCCAGTGATTTTTAGGCAAAGGACAGATTCAAAAATAGAATCCAAACCTCCCGAATTCCCCTTCCATGCTCTATCCAAGACTCAGACTAAGAACATAAAATTTCCTTTTAAGCAAGCAATGAGCAAAACTAGGAACATTCTTCAGGATAAAACCTTTGCTGAATTCCTTACTTCTTACAGCATGGGATAAGCATATAAAAAAAGCTACACTTAAATACCGTCTACCTTATTTGTACTTACTGGAACACAACATATTGTTTTCAAACTTCTCTGTTTCTTCATTTCATTTCATTCCAAGACAGACTCTTCCATCTACCTGGAAGAGATTTCTCCCCCAAACCCATCAGTTAGTTTAAGCTGAGGGCCTTACAACATGAAGCCACTACTTAAGAGTAACTTCAAAACCTTTCATTACTGTTAAGAAAAATTTGTTTGGCTTGCCCATATTCTTGCAAAAGCAAAAAATAATCTCACTGAAAAACAGGAACTCTCACAAAAAATATTGCAAAGTACACTCCTTGTTAAAAAAAAAAAAACACTGGGAAGGCAGATTTGCTATATTTTCACTGCAACTGAGCTGACTTATAATTTACCAGCAGAAACTAATGCAATTTAAGGCAAAGCTTGCCAACTTTGCAAAGTTCTCTTTTAAGACAGTTATTTTTGGTTTTCCACAATCATGTAACAGAGCACGAATAAAAAGGAAAACTGAAGTGACATCTGGTTAAGAAACCTTCTTGACTGTCAGGAGGTGTGAAGAGCTTTGTTAACTGTCTGTTCAGATGTGTCATTAGTCTTCCCGTACACAGAGCAATCACGGGAAAGGAAATCACTGGAGCTCAGACCCGTCGGTTAGTGATTAATTTCCATCTTATGACACTTGGCGTGCTGCTTCACTACCTCCTCCAAGCCAAAAGTCAATAGTGACTCCAATCAAAAACCAGCAAGGAAGGGTCAAAAAAAAATTCCCTGGATTACATTTGTCTCCCAGGCAACAAGTGACTGAGGAGGAGATAACAGCCCCCTGATCATCTCAGCACTTGGAGTGCTTTCAGACATCCCGACATGCCACCTCCTCCCAGGGCCAGGCACAGTCACCTCCCTCCTGCCAAACACAGGTTACAGCTTCTGCACTGATTCCTGGTTAAGGTGATTAAAAAATGTGGAATGTCACTGCAAGTCCTCTTCATGTGGTCCAAGAGTAAACTACAGTTGAGGTAAACTATTTCAGAAGTGCTAATGGAGAGAGAGAAACATATAGAGCTACCCCATGAAAGTTTATGACTGAATACTTTATTTGAAGAAAAAAAAAACCTGAATATCTTTTCTATTCAGAAATTGCTACTCGTTTTTATGTCACTTAATATATGTGGAGATTGTGCCACAATATTGTATACTAACTCCCAATTTGTTAAAAAATTTGCTCTTTCTTGTATCTCAAATACACAATTCTGATTCCCTCCCAGCCACAAAAGCCAGTCCACTGCCATGAAAAAGTACATGATACACTCAATATTCAGTTATTTTTTCTTCCAGTGGACTGCATATAAAAGTTTTTGAAATACTACTTTACACAACCTATTAGTATCTAAACAAAAATGCTTGGTAATTTTTTAGCAGAATTGAAAAAAGATTGAAATTCTAAAATAATTAAAATGCTGCTTGTCAGCTCTTACAGTTGTTATAGCTGGGAATTAATAGCATTATCCACTAGTAAAACTCCTCATTATAAAGATTTTGCCTGCATATACCCCGCACACGCATCAGCTATTGTCTGCCCAAAGCTCAATGAAAAGAATTGTGTGTTGAGTTCTTTCCAAGACCAGTAGCTGGGAAAAGATGCACAACCCATTTTATTGGGTTTGCACGACCAGATTTTGGTACTGCAGGGGCTCCGTCCATCTATATACAAATTTCAGGTAATGTTTATATGGAGAATTTTATTTCCTGGTTATTTTAGCACAGACTTGAAAGGTGTTAGGAACACAACACCTTTTTCACAGAGTTGCTCTTTTCACTGACATAAAAACAAGTCTGGCCAAAACAAAGCTTTAGGAAGAGAGCGGCTACAGAAAACTGCAAAACATGGACTCAGGGAGATGCTGGCATTTCCAAATTTTCCCTTTCAAAGCTCTGGTAACGTGTTCACTTCGAATCTGTACCAGGGAGGAGCAGCTCCAGGCACCCACATCTCTCGCAGCAGCATCACCACCGAGACAGTCCCCAAGGGAACAGAACCCTAAAGGAAAAGAGAGATGTTTTCCTCCCTGATGTCTTGCGTGTGCCTGGCCCTTCTTTCACACACCCATTTCAGTCATTTTCCTCAAAGAAAACTTTTTCTCACACAATCTGATGTAATTTACACTCATTAAGGTGGCACACATGAAAGGTGTGACAAGCATCCAGAGAGCTGTGGCAAAGCAGGGGATGGATGCGGGGAGCCAGGGAGGGCAGTGGGAGCTCTCCCCTTCTGCAGCAGGAGCCCTGGTGGCATCCTGATGTACCTCTTGAAACAGCACAGTGAAAAAGGAAAATCAGGACTCTGGCTGGACACAAAGCAGCTTGTAAGACAAATGGCAAGACCAGTATGCCATAGAGCAGGGGTACAGGGGAGAACTGGGGTGAGCTGGGCAGCAAGGCTGGCAGACAGCCTTGAGGGAAAGGCCAGGCTTTGCATGGGAAACCAGAAACACCAAGACGCTGGGCACCGACACAGGTGCTTGGAGGCTGGGAGGAGAGAAACCAAAACAAGACACCCATGAGTGACTCCACAGCTCCACTCAGGCACCTAAGCTATGCCAACAGGCTGAGAATTTTAAAACAGCTGAGTTAAGGACCTTGCTACTCCCAAACAACAGCTGCCCACTGAATACATCTGTATTTTACTTCTCAACTATCAAATCAGGAGGGGATGAGTGACCATGGCTAGGTTTTCCTGAACCAAAATGATCAGCAATATGAATCAGGCAGCTACACGGACTGAAGGGGTGCAGATGTACACCATCTGAGAAATATGTCACATTGGCTTCAGTAACCACAAAAGCAAAGAGATAAAGCAGAAATTTCGTATTACTCAAAAAAGGGCATTTCCAACCAATATCTGCAGCCCCAAGCTACCACATGCTGAAATCACATCACTCTAACATCTGTCCCTGCCTAACTTGGTGTAGGTTGCTGCAGTCGTTAACGCAGGACCTGTAAGTATCATTAAGGACACCTTCTTCAGTGATGAGGAACCTTTCACTGTCAGTAAATCACCACTAAAAGGTTTTCTCTCGTGGATGAAACCTACTGTTGTTACAACAGGTGACCTCTTTGTAAGTAATAGTGGAGAGATTACTGAATATTAAAGGTTCTTACTTTAAAGAAATATTTATCCTGAGCTCTTTGTGTCCAGTTACGCTGTAACAGCAGGCTTGAAGCAAACCTTTCACATAGATTTGCCACCAACCTTATGCATGAGAATGCCCAGCAGCTTCTGCAGGTCCAAGTGTTCAATATGATCACAAAAGTGTTTCTATAGGTTCAAAAGAATTGTATGATAGAACTACCCATGTCACCACAGAATCAAAACAACCACTTGAGTTACTACATCCAGGACCAGAATCTGAAAAAGATAATTGTTTTAGACCAGAAGCACATATCTTAACTTCTATGTCTGCACCACATCTAATACAGCAGCACAAAGCCATCAGCCACCTCATCACAGACACTGTTGTCACTGTTGGCTGTTCACACCTGTGCAGGAAGCCTCTGGGGGTGGTGAGAGCACACCCAAGGCTGTCAGGCAGCAAGGACCTGCACAAGCACCCAAGAGAACAAGGCATGACGGAAGAGCCTACTCACAAAAGGAGCAGGGTATTTCACTCACCACCTGACACTGCAGTCAGAAGACAGAGCAATTCTGGAAACCTTGACTAAAACAAATTTCTGGTTGGTTCCCAAGAACAGCAAACCAACATCAGGAATTCCTCCTAAACACAAATTCCCCTTTTCTCGCCCTTTGAAAAAATGTATTTAACAAGAAGAGTGAGGTATTTTCATGAAGAAATGGAGAAGCAGAAGGAAGGCAAGAAAAATACTTTCCGAATTGCACCTTATGACACCCTGTCTTCAGCTCTGAAATGCAGCGAGAAAAACACAATAATCACTCCAAAATCCACCTCAGGAGAGAATGACTCGCTTAAATAACTTTCTTGTACTAAGCAAAGAAACCTGCCAAGTAACTTCGAAGCCATCCCACAATACAACAAAGATTACACATCTTTCACTAAATACACCTCTACTCTTGAAGGTTTGCAAGTGTTGCTGGCAGTATGGGAAAGAAGTGGTTCATGATTGCAAAATTCACCAAGACTAGAAAACGCAAGCCTTTTGTGACCACTGATGCCGTGTTGAATCAGCACTATGACAGCAAGGGCAGAGATGTTTTTCAATATCCAAGGAGAGAGAACTTGGGCAACCAGAACACTGCTCAAAGGCCAGCTCTATGCCATTCACTTGCAGACAGCAATGACAAGAACAGTACGCCTTACTTTTTTAGTTCAACTACCCATCCCTCATGTTAGTATCATGCTCCTCCAAATGAACGGTATCACTGCTAAAATAGAATCAACTCAGAACTGTAGTTTCTTCATTTACATGAGGCAGAATTAGCACAGTAGTATCAAAACTTGGAAAATGTATTATATAACAACTTTTAAACTATTTGTCTGGCAAGTGCTCAGGAAGATTTAAGATTAGATGCCAGAGTTGGTCTGTTGGTTTGTTTAAAACTCTACTGCTTATCTTTACTCACTGGTATTTCAAGTTATCAATAAAGACATGATGTTGTTTGGTCTGCTCTCCTACATAGATTCTCCAGTTTTAAGTAGTTTTTTAGGGGTGGTCACAGGTAATACTAAAACTTTATCCTCTACAACAGCTTGCATGTATCTTGCATATGAGTCTGGTGGGTTCTCTAGTTACTCCTTTTTTTAAACAACTGAACTTATTCACAGAAACACACAAACAAAGCATTGAATCATCTGAGGTCAGCTAGGTTTTTTCGGGGGTTTTTTTGGTTTGATTTTTGGTTTGTGTTTTTTGGTTGTTGTTTTTTTTTTTTTTTAATTAAGAAGTACAACAGCTAAGGAATTCTTAAAGAAAAAAACAAAGCCACTGCCAACGATTCCTATTATTACAAAACACATTCCTCAGATTCGCTGCAATCTTACATAAAAATTACAAATAACTATTCATGCCGTTTAAGGACAGATTTTCTTCGTTCTCTTTTCATATTTCTAGCACAGACCAGTGAAATTCTCTACATTCAGCTTTAAAGAACTGTGCTACAGACCTTGACTGCATTTTAATGACAGTGACAACTGCTTACTAAGCTTTTAATTTTCATAAAAATCCCCCTGACCTACGAACTTAAGAGAGCTAGAAATTTCCCCTGCTCTTCCAAGGAAAGTTTGGCAGTGTTGGGTGGCAGCTTGACACCACACTGAAATCTGAAGTAGCATCTGCATGCAGCTACATAACAAAACCCTCACAAACATTTCTCCTGCATGTTTTCTACTTCTTTTTCTGTAAAGCAGCAGTCACAGCTCAGCTCAAGCACAAAGGTGAAGAAGCATGAAGAGACTAGCTAAAACACAATTACATGACCATAAACATATGCTCATCTAATGCATGAAATTGAAGTTCTGATGGGAGAGCTTGCTGGAGTACAGTGTTCAACCCAAGTAAGCCAGTTGCATCAAAAAATCATCAGCATTTCTCAAGAAAACAAAAGGCTGGGGCTTTTTAAATCTTACTTTGCTCCAAGTAAAAACATCCATTACTTCAAATCATGCAAGTCCAAGTCTTTGTTTTCACACTCATCTCTTGGTATTTTAGCTCACTTGCTCAGTGAGCTACCCAAGACACCAACACAGCTATCAACCTTTTAATCCCCTGATCTGACTTTATGAAAGTGGTCTGGTTCTTCCCTAAGTGATGCAGCCGCATAAACTACCTCCATTTCTCTGCTGTTCTTCCAGTCATAAAATGGGCACTGTCTTTCTGACTGGAGAGGCTGGGTGGGTTTATTACTTCTCCGAGAATGGAAGTATGGTTAGAGCAGAAAAGGATTACTCCGTCTCAAAATGAAATAAAACAAAAAGGAAGCCAAGCATACAAATAAACAGTGATACAGGAATAAAGAACCCAGATCAGCACTGAGAAGTAACAGCTGAGAAAAGGGAAGGCCGTGGTATTCCGTAGGCAAAAAACCACAACCTGTTTCAGAGGCAAGCTGCAACACAACATCCTGCAACACAAGAAAGTGCTACCAAAATGCACACTGTCCAGTGATCTTCCAATATAAAGGAGTTTAAGTCTCACCAGAACAAGACATACCAGAAGTTTTCTTTGTACCTCTGGGCTTGTACGTGCTATCAGAGCAAAGGGCCCTGCCCTCTGCAGCAGTGCCTTCCAAGGCTGTGCCTCCCCCAACCTGCAGAGAGGGCCCCAGGAGCAGAGTCACAGGCACAGATCCTGTGGCCCTGTCGATCTGCCGCAGGTAGAGCAAAGAAACAGTGGGCGTGCGACTGACTGTGTTTGCATTTTACACAAATGAAGGAATTCATAGGCTTTTAAGCAATTTTTTTACCTCAGCACTTCTCCTCATGTGTACAGAGAAGTTAGGAATGTCTTCTAGTGCATGACCTAGACACCCAGCAAGTCTGAGCTGCAGCCAGAGACTGCCAACCCAAAGCATGTCTCCAGAGTCCAGGCTCCTGATCCTGCAAGGGACACTTCAACACCAGGTCTGGAATGATTCTCTACCATTATTTCAATCACAGTGACCCACTGCCCATGGGCACTGCTCCTCCAGCACATTTCCATTAGTACAGGTAAGCTCACATAAAATGGCTGCCTACAGCCAGCAGTGGATCTCGTACACCACATTAGCTTCCCACTGCTGTCATCATAAAACGATTCCTCCAACAGGCTCAGGTGTTGCATTACATCACCCAACTCCAAGAGTCATATTTAGCTTGTTAGATATCTCCTTGTTGAGTTCATATGCGAACCACCCTACAAAGCTATTAGGCTGCCACACAGAAACCCTGCAAGCAGCTGAAGAAAGCAGTGTCATTAACTGCCCTTAAACAATGCCTGGCTCCTATATAAAGTAGATGTTGTTTCATGACAGTACCTAGCAACCCCAGACGTTTCCCAAAGTCTCCCCAGGCTAGGCAAAGTCCGGGCGCTGAAGAAGACGGGCTGAGACACTGCAAGGGCAGAACAAAGTGCAAGATCAAACAGATGCAGGGAGACTGGGCTGGGAAAGCAGGAGAGCCCGGAAGACAAGCCTGTCAGCATGACGGGCCATCACAGGCACACTTGAGGGAGATTAGGCAGCAAGTAGCATTAATAATGCTGTTTCAGCCTATAGAATTCCTGTGTATACACGGAAACTGTAATTATCTATCCCTATTCTATTGAAAAGAAAATTGAGAAGATGCAGAAACAAAAGAATAAAAAAGTCCTCAAGGTCACCTATAAAATCCAAGGCAAAAAGGAAAAAAACCCTCAAGACTCCAGACCAACAGCCCATTTAGTGGGGTGTGCTAATTTTGTATAGAGGTGCACTTATTTAAATACCCACTGGTTATCCATGCCCTTCATACTATCTACATTATCTACAATTGGAAAAGACAAAAATTGCCTTTTCTTACAAATATAGACTTACATCATATATGAAAACCTAGGGACAATTTTAAAACACAACCCTTCACACAATAGATATTAAAAAAATTATTCAACACATATCTGTGCTAAAGGTTTGCAGGTCACTTTTTTCGTCACTGTATTAATGACAAAATGAGCTGCGGAGTCAATTTCCAGAGGAAGGGGTTAACAGCTAGCAGAAATGTGTGACGGGGAGTAGGTTGTACTAAATCCATTATCAGTGACAAACAAAAATAGAAATAAGGAAGACCTGACAAAAGCTAATGGATTAGCAGCATTTTCCCCATAACTGTTTATTTAATGTACAGTTTTCCGTGCTTAGTGTTTAATATTGGTTTGCACAATGTACTGAGGAAGAAAACCAGGCACTTTGATAAATGGTTTGAGAAGCTCCCTGGATATGGGGTTCCCAAGTATTCTTGGGCTCTTTACAGAAGCAAAACTGTGCTCCATCCCAAGCCCCACTCAGCAGCCTCAACGGATCCCTGTCACCTCCAGCAGGCACACACTGAAAAATAACCATCCTCCTGCAACAGAGACCTCAGTGCTACCCACATCCATCAACACACACATTACTTCGGCTACTTACATACACATTCTACTCTGCTGGTGTCCCATTTCTGTGCCAGGTTCAGAGATACTTATTTTTTACCAGCATTTCTCTTTTGTCCTCCTCTTTCTCACGGCTGAATGAAGCCCCAGAAAGCAAAACAAAACCCCTTCCCATGCTGCAAACATCCTCCAAAATGAAGCAACTCACGACTGCAGTGAAGTTTTCATCTCATTCACACAGCCCAAATCAGCAAAAACTCATCAGGGCAGGGCCTAGCTTCAGGAGCCTCAACAGCCCAAATGTCATAGGCTGAAACTTCATGGACTCAGAAAAATCTGGGACTTCACCACAACTTGGCATTTTTGCAAGCAGCCTTCCACCCAAACACCAGGTACTACCACAAGCCTCTGAAGAAACGCCTCCTAAATTAAACAGTAAGATCAATGGCTCTGCAATGAAGACAAACCAGAGAAAGACCAGTTTAGCTCTAGGAGCAAACCAGCCTCCTGTGGGGAGGTCAAAACCCAGCAGCTACAGTAAGCACACTCCCTCTTAGACACTGGGCACCCTGGTGAGACTAAAACTGCAGTGCCTGTGGGAGAGGGCTTTCCTCACCTAGTGGGATTTGGCATCTCCTTTTTACTGTAATACAAACTGAGCAAGAAATCTCATCTGAGAGCCACACCACTGAAACCTACGCATGGCCAGACAGAGAGCAAGCCCTCACTGGGACCATCTGCAGAGTCAGAGCACTACCACCTAAGCAATAACCTCTTCCTGTGTCTTCTGGAGTGCTGGCCATAAAAGCCTTCCTGGGAGAGTCAAAAACACACCTCAGTTGCACCAGAGCCTTCCAACATAGGGAGGCTCCAATCTCAAGATGGCAAGGAAATGATATATATACAAGCAGAGGCAGGGAGAGGGCTGCTAAGCCACCTGTCTCCATTGACTGCCATGCCACAGGTCACTACAAGCACCCTCTCCCAGTCCTAGCTGTTCCTTTGGTCTCCTCTGGCAGCAGTGTGTGAGCACACAAAGCTTCTTCCCACACCAGCTCCAGCCCATGGATGGCTGGAGACAGCCAGGGCCATGGCATTACCACAAGCACGAACAGGAGATGCTGTGGCACGTGGGTTAAACACAGCGTTTCCGCCCTGGTAGCAAGCACAGTCCCCTCACCCTCCCTGAAAGGGCCGGGCACCAGCCCCCACTGTGCCACAGCTGGGGAACCTGCACCCAGCCCCACGTGATGAGCAGCCTGCCACGAAGTCAGGGAAGGACAAACAGGTGAGAATTGTCCTTCTCAGCAGAAGCCTGCAGTGGCAGAGGGTGAAAGAACCCTTCATTGTCAGGTTTCATCCAAATCGTCAAGGTGGAGTTAAGTTAAAAAGAACAATGGAGGAACTTTTCACTGTGGGAGCCATTAATTCAGATGTACTTCTATTTTCTCCCACTTTTACTTTAAGTCTGCTGCAGAAGCAAAGGCTTGTAAAAAGAGCAAGAAGATGAACTTGCTTAGTCTTTAAAGTTTAATTCACAATAAGCTTCATTAAAACTGTAAGGAGACTCCCTTTAATATTTATCTCCACACAGCCATCTCAAAAATATACTTGACAACTATAGGATTTTTCTGTCTTGGGTCTTTTAGGTGACTGTATTTTTGCAAGCATGGCTACACAGGTTGCAACTGGTAAAATACTGGAAGTGGCAGACACAACAAAGCTTGGCATGGAAAACTTCTGCAGCATGAGCCACTTGATCAAGTGTATTTTAGAGTGGATAATCAGCATCCCTGAGCACTTCCATCAGTAAAACAATTTGAAATTCTGCCAATAACTTATTATTAAACACAGGAAAGTGATTACATTAGAGAAATAATATCAGAACTCTCTGGTGTGCAGGAAAGGAACATTTAAATCTACAATTTTTCCAAGGAAGCTAGCAAGCCCCTGATCAAAACCCACATCTTGGCAGGAATAGAATTCACAGGTTTATTCATGTTATTTCCTGGGCAGACTAGTTCTACATTAGCAGAGCAATAATCAAAGTCTAAAAACCTAACAAATCCTTAACAATATAAATTATTCTTCTGTTTAAAAGTCTACCTCATTTTTCCAGATGCCATTCCAGATCCCACAATGATTTTGCTATTTCATAGAAACAGTAAAGAAAAAGTGAGTTTCCTCAAATTCCCAAGAGAGAATCAAAAGGCATATGACAGAGGCAGCAGCAGAGAGCCAGACTGCAAACTCACTGAAACAGACCCAGCAGAAATAGGAATGTCCCTCTTCAGGGCGCTCTAAGCTGGTAGCAAACAGGATGTGAGCATCAGTCACTGTGTGCAGATAAGAGGTTATTCAGAATAGCAAGTTCAGGCACAGACTGGGCCTTTTACCCAGTAAGGAAAGAGTAGGAGGAAGGAGGGAGTAAAAAACAGCTTTCAACCTACACACCACAGCCCTGCCTATTTGGGTTTTCCCTGGCGTCTTTTTAACTGAGTTATCTCACAACCAGTCATTTTTCATTTTCAGGTGCAATGTTCACAGGACGCCCCCATGAAAGAGGAAGCCTGTGTGTGCTTGTAGTGTACTGAAAGAAGAAATTACAGGCTCCTCAGGAAAATGAGACACTGGACAACCTCAGCAGCACCAGCAGCCCTGAGAAGGGGACCGGGGCGTTTGCTGAAAGACACAGCATCTAAGGAAAAAAGGATTTATGCTTGGCTTGAACAGAACAAGAAAAGAAACAGAGTTTGGAGTAGGTATGGGGAAAAGAAGTTGGATGGAGTCTAGAAACTTCTGGAAAAAAAGCTGTGTCAACTTCTACATGGGGCTACCATCTTCCCCTCCCACGCCTTGATGTTTACTAGGAAGCTATTACTCATTCTGATCATTGCATACAAAAAGGTTGTTGATCAATATTGCACAATGGTAATTAGTGATCAGTGATTAAACATCAGTGCATGAATTTATCTGACTCAACATGCCTGGAGTGGAAGGAAACAGGGAGAAACAATTTCTGAGCAGACTCCAGTATTGAAAATTGACACCTTGCCCAACATCAGATGATGATGTTGTGAGGAGTTCAAAAGTAACAAGGAAGAGAAGACACACGATTCTCAGAAGGTTAAAAAGTTGTTTTCTTCTAAATTATTCATGATCAAATATGCCTTTGAACAGATCTACCATCTAAAGAAAGAGAAAATCTCATTTAGGGATGCCAAAGCAAGGCTATTTTGATGACACAGGTGTCATGCAACCAGGCCTGCTGTGACCTGAGTCACTGCTTCAGGTCTCCTGTGATCTTTTTCTTGATCAGTTTCACACAGGAAGCCTTCATATCTGACACGCCAAAAATAGCATATGGTTTACAAATTAAATTCCTGCTTCAAAAAAGGCTGCAACTTTTTTCTTTTCTAAAATGCAAATGCACTTTCAGTACAGTGCAATGGCAACTGAAAGCACTTGCCCCTGCATTCCTCAGACAGATGTTTATGATCAGTTACATTTAGAGATGATGCAGGTAGAAAAAAAAGAAAACTAAGTATATGTGTGTGGTGGGAAATCACAAAAATAGAAGTTGGAATTGAATAGCTGAAGGTGAAAAGCAACCAAAAATAACATACAAACACCCCTACCGAGAAAAATGCGTAGTGAGAAAATGAAGTCCAAACTGCTGAAGGCCCTATCCAAAGGCTGAACAAAAAGGAAGGGACACCTTATATTGACTCCATTCATCCTACCAATACTGAAACACTTCAGCAGCAGTCATCTTACCTCTCTGAGTTGCATAATGTACCAAATCCCGCTGAAAACCAGTAACCAGCCCTTGAGCATGCTGGTGGTGTAAAAACTGACCACTGCTTGCCCCTGCAAGAGGAAGCCAGTCACATCAGCTTCAAAGCACCAGCCTGTAAAAAGGGCTGGCTGCTCCAAAGGGTCCTTCTCTCTTCATAGCTGCACCCTATGACCACAAATGCTGACACCTGCACTGTATGGTGAAGGACTTCTGTAATTATTGTGTTTTTCTTGAAAAAGAGTCTCTCAGGCGATACCAAACACACCACCAACAGAAGAGTTTGAAAGAAACTTTACAGATTACAGCTTTATTGCAACCTCCAGAATCTGGCTTTAATGTTGCTGATTCATTGAATTTTTAGCATGTTGGTATTCTAGATGTTTCTATTAGAAAGTCATGAGATGCTGCAAAATCGTGGGAGAGTGGGGGGGAGGGGTTGGGGGGCAAACCAAAACCTTTCCAGCTGTCTTTGTTTCTATAAAAGAGCTTGTAAGAGTTCTGAAAGGCTCTAAAATAAGGCACACAGCCTCTCCCTTCATTGCTTTAAATAACGTGATTTTTAAGCCAATTTCATAAGTTATAAAATACAAATCTCTATATAAATAGCCTCCCACACCACTCTTATCATATCTATTAATATTATTACACAAACACACCCTTAGATACTAACATTACCTGGTCTAACTTAACAGCCATGGAACACAAGCAGAAAATTTATTTGGGTAATTGCAAAATTCCCTTCCTTTCCAAACAAAAGCACGTCTTGGTACAGAGTGCAAAGCTGTTTAAACCACTCTAAAACTGTTTTAATTTTTCACCTGATGCCAAACAAGAGGAATCAACAGACAGTCAAAACAGGAAAAAAATCAAGTTTACTGATGAAGCAAACTCTTCCCCTTTTAAATGCATGTCTAAATTAAAGATTCAAAGTGCTAATCCAACAAGTTCGCAAGCCCGTTTTATAAAGAGCAAGGGGAATAAATACAAGATGATGTGGCACACAAGCGGGTAACTCTACCATAATTAAGACACAGACTCTTATCCCATCAGCCCAAGCCAGTCAAATGCATTTTTGGCATACTAGACGCCACTGGAAGGTGAGTGCAACTTGAGGGCTGGTGAAAGAGCAGAAGATAATTAGCAAAAGTGGTTAGATCATAAGCGTATTTACTTTGAAACTAAAATAATGCAAGAATTTTAGCTGGCAGGAGAAAGACATTTTCCTAGTCACAGAAGAAAAGGATGAAAAAGCAAAATCATTCCTACAATTTCATTGCTACAAATTAAAATCAAAGCTTTCTAAATGAAATTTTTTTTTCAAACTATAATGACTGAAAACCTTGTCTCTTAATGGAAAGGGTCATAATTACATTTCTGCTTTCCCAAATTCAAAAGTAGTCAGCTCTAAAAACTAACAGCAAATGACACATCAAAGCAGATTTGCTAAGCCAAGAACAAGGAACTTTATTCCTCTAAACAAATGCAGCACTGCCCAAAAGGCAGTGAAATATTATGGGTTTTAGCAAAACTTGAAACAACAAAGTATTAGTCGAAGTGGAGGTGTTTTACTAAATTTTAAATGCTGATGGGTTTTGAAAAAAAAACAAGAGAGATGGTTCAGGTTAGTTAAGACTCTTAATTTAGAGTCAGCTGTTTAGACGGGTAACCAGTTGTGGAAACACATCTTTGCCAAGGAAACTTTGCAGAGACTAGCTCAGGTGGTTAGAACATGGTACGAACAACTCCAGGGTTGCAGGTTTGATCCCCGTCTGGGCCATTCACTGAAGAGCAGGACTTGAAGGTACTTGTGAGTCCCTTCCAACACAGAATATTCTGTGATGCAAGATGCACCACTATGACAGCATCTTGTTTTCCTGGCACAGAGACACAAGCAATGGAAAGCTCTATTTGCCAACCCAATTTTTGCTCCCATTTCATCTTAAAAGTGTTTGGATGATCTAAAAAACAGTGTGACTCTGTAATTCTTTTTATATATAAAATATATTTATATACACACACATATATACAGATACATTAAAAAAAAAGAATTTAAGCAGAAAAGGGAGGTACATCATGAACAATAAAATTGCATTTGCCTCAAGAGCTGGGAGCTAGCACCGGACTGAGTCTTCTGTGCAATTTGTCTCCATGATAGCTTCTTTCCTCTTTCTCTGCCATGCAGCCAGAAGATTAGAAAAGTATTACGTATCAATACAAAATTGTAAACCAAACCTATACTACTACTACAAAAGCAAGGTCTGTGTATTTAACCCTGAGCATTGAAGGGGAAAACCTTCATCTGTATAGAAGAGGGGTAAGAGAGAGAAAACACAAATAACTAGTGCAATGAGTAATTATGCAACAATAAATGCATTACATTAATTGCCAAAACAACAAAAAACATTTTGGACAAGTTCATCCAACTGTTTCAAAGCAAACCATGCAACAGTACAAATGCCAGCATGTGTCTCATTCTCAGCCATCTCAGCCACATCCTGACTCTCCAACTTCCCATCTCTCCTAACTGAAGACTGAAAACCTGCACTTTCCATGCACACCATTCATTCCCTCTTACTTCAGCTATGTAGGAAAGCCAGCAAACTACCTACACCATTATATCACAAAAAGGTTTTTCACCCAGAGGATGGTTGGGCACTGGAACAGGCTCCCCAGGGAAGTGGTCACAGCACCAGCCTGACAGAGTTCAAGAAGTGTCTGGACAGTACGCTCAGGCACACGGTGTGATTCTTGGGGCGTCCTGTGCAGGGCCAGGAGTTCTAGTCGATGATCCCTTCCAACTCAGGATATTCCACAATTCTGTGATTCTATTCATGTATAGCCCCGTAGTTCAGGGAGGGTGGAATTATATAAGAATCATATAATTATTTCCAGTTAAATTTATTTATAAATATTATCTCTGAAGGGAATTCCTGCAGAACTGAATACCTTTCGGCACAGGGTATTCTCCCAAAGCATAACTGTAGCTCCTTATATACCAGCAGCAGGCAGTCCTTACACCTGACAAACNACTGCCCAAAAGGCAGTGAAATATTATGGGTTTTAGCAAAACTTGAAACAACAAAATATTAGTCGAAGTGGAGGTGTTTTACTAAATTTTAAATGCTGATGGGTTTTGAAAAAAAAACAAGAGAGATGGTTCAGGTTAGTTAAGACTCTTAATTTAGAGTCAGCTGTTTAGACGGGTAACCAGTTGTGGAAACACATCTTTGCCAAGGAAACTTTGCAGAGACTAGCTCAGGTGGTTAGAACATGGTACTAACAACTCCAGGGTTGCAGGTTTGATCCCCGTCTGGGCCATTCACTGAAGAGCAGGACTTGAAGGTACTTGTGAGTCCCTTCCAACACAGAATATTCTGTGATGCAAGATGCACCACTATGACAGCATCTTGTTTTCCTGGCACAGAGACACAAGCAATGGAAAGCTCTATTTGCCAACCCAATTTTTGCTCCCATTTCATCTTAAAAGTGTTTGGATGATCTAAAAAACAGTGTGACTCTGTAATTCTTTTTATATATAAAATATATTTATATACACACACATATATACAGATACATTAAAAAAAAAGAATTTAAGCAGAAAAGGGAGGTACATCATGAACAATAAAATTGCATTTGCCTCAAGAGCTGGGAGCTAGCACCGGACTGAGTCTTCTGTGCAATTTGTCTCCATGATAGCTTCTTTCCTCTTTCTCTGCCATGCAGCCAGAAGATTAGAAAAGTATTACGTATCAATACAAAATTGTAAACCAAACCTATACTACTACTACAAAAGCAAGGTCTGTGTATTTAACCCTGAGCATTGAAGGGGAAAACCTTCATCTGTATAGAAGAGGGGTAAGAGAGAGAAAACACAAATAACTAGTGCAATGAGTAATTATGCAACAATAAATGCATTACATTAATTGCCAAAACAACAAAAAACATTTTGGACAAGTTCATCCAACTGTTTCAAAGCAAACCATGCAACAGTACAAATGCCAGCATGTGTCTCATTCTCAGCCATCTCAGCCACATCCTGACTCTCCAACTTCCCATCTCTCCTAACTGAAGACTGAAAACCTGCACTTTCCATGCACACCATTCATTCCCTCTTACTTCAGCTATGTAGGAAAGCCAGCAAACTACCTACACCATTATATCACAAAAAGGTTTTTCACCCAGAGGATGGTTGGGCACTGGAACAGGCTCCCCAGGGAAGTGGTCACAGCACCAGCCTGACAGAGTTCAAGAAGTGTCTGGACAGTACGCTCAGGCACACGGTGTGATTCTTGGGGCGTCCTGTGCAGGGCCAGGAGTTCTAGTCGATGATCCCTTCCAACTCAGGATATTCCACAATTCTGTGATTCTATTCATGTATAGCCCCGTAGTTCAGGGAGGGTGGAATTATATAAGAATCATATAATTATTTCCAGTTAAATTTATTTATAAATATTATCTCTGAAGGGAATTCCTGCAGAACTGAATACCTTTCGGCACAGGGTATTCTCCCAAAGCATAACTGTAGCTCCTTATATACCAGCAGCAGGCAGTCCTTACACCTGTCAAACATTCTCTCTGAAAGCCTTCAAAGTGCTCCCAGGAGCAGTGACGATCTCTGGAAGTGCAGTGATTCTGTGTTTTTCTGGGGCTTGAGAAGGCTGCACAGAACCAGCCACTGCAAAGCAGTGGTACTGAGGAGAATCCTTCAAATACACCTTCTCCTGCATGGCAAGGACTTTAGTCCTGAAGATGAAGATCTTGTCCTTGCAAGGTCTGTTTAGTTCTTCTCAACCGTTTAAAGAGATCTAATTGCAGAAGCACTACATTTATTACATTCTGAACCACTAACCTTAACAGTGATGTTTAACACCCCTCCCGCTAATGTAAAACCAAGACATTGCAAGAATGATTTCCCTATTTTTACTTAAGCATGCAGAACCTACAAGAGGTGAGTTCCCACTCTCCACACTAAAGAGTGAGGAAAAGAGACAAAAATATGTAAATGAAAGGTTGAGATAAGGTATGCCAGCAACTAACCCTCGTCTTGCATTAACCCCCGTGGCCCCTGCAAGCTGCACTGTAGACACTTTTTTTCAACTGTAAAGTCAGAAATACATTCATAATAGTTACTTAATCTCAGTGAGTACCTTCCCACAAGTAGGGAGCTATGGGATCTCATAAACATAGTTCTGGAGAACAGGCTAATTTTCTGCTCAAAGCGTGAATGAGTGTGAATTCACCATTCAACTAGATTCTCATGCAAAATCCCATCAATAAGTTTCTGCTCCACGTACTGCCGCAGACAATTCTCCATGCCACTGACACTTCCCTGTACAGAAGCCTGTTCATTCCTCTGCTTACCAACAGTCGTCTTTCAGCAAGTTACACTGGTCCTTCAAAATCCTGAGAGCTCTCAGCTAGTGGTAAATTGCTACTCTTCACTGCTGCAATGAAATACAGCAATTCAGCATGCTGTAGATAGTGTTTTGGTATCTTAAGTCATTGGCTAAGGGCAGCAATTTGGTTTCTTTTCTACTGCAACAAGAAAAAACCCACTCACATTTAAGATCTTCAGAATGAGTCCTCCCACAAATTCCTACACTAGTTCCCAGGACAGTTTTTCCATAACAGCCCAAATGGAATGTGAAGAACTAAACAGAAATAAATTAATTTAACAAAATTAATTAAGTAAAACATACTGTCTCCGAAATTATTATTATGGATAACTAAGTAGGATCCAGAGGCATCATTTATGGCCACAACAGCTACTTTCCACAGCCCTCAGTCCCAGTTCTGTTGTTGATACTCAAGAGTAAAACAAAAGCAGCTTTTCTGAAGTCAGGAGTCCAAACCGGTGGGAGAACAGAAAAAACCCCAAGTATTGTTTCACGTTAAGAAGGGCCAGCGATGAACCACAAAATATTCGGGAGGAAAAAAAGTTGTATGCCAAAGCAGGAAGGTCACTCCCTTTCTTTCTCTCCCTTGTTGCTTATCTTACATGACCTCTATCACTGATGAGATTGACACCACTTACAGCTGCAAGAATTTAGGGCTCTTTAAAAGCCAGTTGTGTTGCCAGCATGTAGATAAACCTTGTCAGCATCGAGACTTTCACAAATGTGCTTATTCTCCAGAAAGCATAACCACTGTTTTATTGCCATTGCAATCAATGGCCAGACACAGCAGTGATGACGAGCACATGTGGGTGCACTCTCCCAACTACCAGACATCTCAGCAGCTCCAGCCACTTGATCACTAAGATCCGAACGCTGCAGGCTAAGAGGAATCATGGACACGATGGCATGGCAGAGCCAAAGTATTCTACACCCTCTTGTGTAATTAAAGATAAGAATTGCTGTGAGCACTTAAAACATATTTTTACTTATTTAACTAAAGCTTACACTCTTAATTCAGCCTGTGTAACTCTATGTGCTTTGTCCTCTATGTGCTTTTTAGTATCAAGGCCCGAGTGTAAAAGGCCTAAAGAAATAAAGGCAGGGGCACGCATTCCAACACCTCAGTATCTTCCTTTACCTAGAAGACCTTTACCAGACTTGTACTGGCTAAAAATGCCAGACTATGAAACCAAAAATTAAAGCAAATTACTTAGGGATAAAAAACTTTATTAGCTTAAAAATACGTATAAGCATGGGCCAAGTCTTTCCCTAGATGCTTGCTAGGCAAAACTTAAACCAGAGGCAGCCACATGGGGCTTTTTCTTAAACAAATCTGTGTTCACAAGAGTAACTGAATAGAATCATAGAAGGGTTAGGGTTGGAAGAGACCTCAAACACCATCTAGTTCCCACTCAGTCACCATGTGCAGGGATGCCATCCACTAGACCAGGTTGTTTCAAGCCCCATCCAGCCTGGCCTTGAACACTTCCAGGGATGTGGCACCCACAGCTTCTCTGGGCAACCTGTGCCAGTGCCTCGTCGCAGTCACAGTAAAGAATTTCTTCCAAACATCTAATCTAAATCTCTCCTCTTGGTTTAAAACTGTTCCCCCTTGTCCTGTCACTCTCTGCCTGTATAAGAAGACCCTCTCCCTCCTTTTTCTAAGTCCCCTTTAAGTACTGGAAGGCTCCAATGAGGTCTTCCTGTAGCCTTCTCTTCTCCAGGCTGAACAGCCCCAGCTCTCTCAGCCTGTCCTCATGAGACATGTTTCTGCCCTCTGATCATCTTCGTGGCCCTCCTCTGGACCCTCTTCAACAGGTCCATGTCCTTCCTATGTTGGGGGCCCTGTACCTGGATGCAGCACTGCAGGTGGGGTCCCACATGGACAGAGTTGAGGGGCAGAATCCCCTCCCTCGCCCTGCTGCCCACGCTGCTTTGGATGCAGCCCAGCAGAGAGCTGGCTTTCTGGGCTGCCAGCACACACTGCTGGCATGTGCCCAGCTTTTCAGCCATGAGAACTTCCAAGTCCTTCTCCGCAGGGCTGCTTTCAGTGACTTCATCTACCAGTCTGTGCTTATGACTGGGATTGCCCCGACCCAGATGGAGCACCTTGCACTCGGACTTGTTGAGCTTCATGACATACTGCTTGGTTATAGCTACATGCAGGGCTTGCACTATGACCTTATCTAGCAAGTCTGCCCAGTCTTGCAACGACAGAACTACTTTTATATGCTAACCCACCACTGACCAACATACAAATGACAACCAGCTAAATTAAGAACAGTCACGCAGGGTCCCTTCTTCATAAGAATTTTGGCTTACGTTATTCTATACCATTCATTTCTATTAACTAGGTTTATGATAAAGATACAGCAATTAGCTGAAAATAACACGAAGAAGCAGGTATAAGCAACCTGCAGACTGCTGCCCAGAGCCCACCAGGCCAGTCATGTGAATGACTTTACCAACAATACAGTCATGCTGCAGGACTGAACTAAGGTTCAGTGGGGACATGGTAACTGCCTGAATCCAGAGCAAAGAAAGGAAGCTTCTCCAGCAACTCAAAGGCTGCTTCAGGCTGCCTGAAGAGTATTCTCAACTCCTCAATTATTTTCAACTGTTGAGTATGACCAAGACTTTTAAATGTTTTTTCTCAAGGTCTTCACCCAGAAAAGAAGCCACACAGCACAATCTGCTGGGCTCTTTCAGACAATGTAGAACACTTCCCTTTCAGGAAAGGACAGAGGAAGTCTAAGGGACGCATATTTAGTAACTAAAATGGATTCTTTGATGTTTTGCTGAAGAACTGAAGTGCAAGACAGAAGCGCATACACTCAGCCACACCAGCAAGCCCAATTCACCTCTGATGTTCAGCTACAACCAGAGTTAGACAGCCACTATTGTGTGCCTGGTGCTTGGGGGCATGTCTTGCCACATTCACTAATGGACATGGAGAAGTGTTCCTGTGTGCCCACATCCTTCAGCCCATCATCAGCAGGGCCTCCTGTGTTCAAACCAGAGTGCAGCTCCAAGATCTGTGCTTCCTTTGCTGGCAGTGATAACAGCACTTCATTATCTCTCTGACAATTGGAAAGAAACATAGGAGATGATAAGGACATAATGACAGCAGCATGGAAAAGGCCTGACAATTGATTTTATAGACATCCTTTCCTCTTCCATAACAGCTTTTCAGAGGAGGCACAGCACGGGTCCACACAGAGCCACCTCTACCGTCAAAATTAAGAACCTTGGGCAACACAAAGAAACAAATCTTGAAAAAACACACATGTGCACACATCCTGGTGCAGATTTTGTAGGACCATTTCACCCATGTCTTATGGACCCAATCGCGCACCAAGCACGAATCTAACTGAACGTATTCAAGCAGCCCCACTGGTTTAAGTGCAGCCTGTGCTCTCAAAGGTAAGAGCATCCCTCACCCCTTCCCTTCCCCATCTTCTCCTGCTGTTACCAGGTCAGCTCTGAGCTGGCTGGAAGCCGCAGGCACAGCTTCATGCCAGATTAAACAGAGCTGAGCCCATGGCCTGTGCTGACACTGGTGTTCCTCTGACCACAGTAACCATAAACTAAAAAGGGAACTGAAAATGAATCCAGCTAAATTAGCCCAATGAAAAATAGTCCAAACAAAACTTAAACAAAGAGTTTTCAGCCTGCTCATTACATAGTGACACATGTGCCAGTATGAGCTCAAGGGGCTTGTAATACAGTCCCAGATCAATTCCATCTCCCAGGAAAGGGAACAGGCAGCTAGGTTTGTCAGGGTTCATGCAAGAGAATGGCAGCCCAGACTTTGATCGCTTTAAATCTGCTGTAAAACACCAAGAAGAGTCACTAACACAGGCCACTTGAACAACAAACAGCACAGTCCCGCTCCTAAAGGGAAAACAAAACAAACATCTCCAGCAGAAGAAAGTCTCCCATTGTATTTAAACTTTTGTTCTCATTTTACCTTAACCTTTACCTTGTGACAGGGACTACATCCATTACCCCACCAGGCAGTCATCCATCATGTAGCTGCCAACCCTTCTTCTGTAAGGAATGGCTTTTCTCAGCAATCCCAACTGGCAATCCCCAGCCTCCCCATCATCTCTATTCCCCTTGTCATGTTGGCACAACTGTTAGCTGGACTGTACTGTGACCTGAATTGGGGAATTAAGCTTAAAAGCTGAAAATTAAAAGAAGAGGGAAAGTTATAAATCTAGCCAGATAGTTGTTTGTCACAGAAACACAAAAGTTCATGTGCCAAGAAGGTGATGGAGCCAACAGTCAGAAGCAAGGAGTGCAAACATAGCTGAGACATGAACTCATCAACTGAAGAGGTGCTTCCCCGTGGGGGAGGTGGGCATAAGTGGATGCTTGGGGCATGGGGTTTCTCTCTCCCTGTTCCCTTGGTCACGTGTACCCAAAATCCTGTCCCCTGTTGGTCACTTTGAATGTAGCCCACGGGAGTTCTGTACTTAGGGGGTGTTCACGGGACTCCTGGGAGTTGTTCTGGGGTTGTTCCTGGGGACGGTCGCCGTTGGAGTCCCTGCTGGGCTCCGCCCATGTGCGGCTGGGACAATAAAATCTGTAGACATCTATCAAATATCGTCTCCTTGATTCTTCCACGGGCCAAGGCTGTCTCCCAGGGAAAGGCTGCAGCCACCCCACGGCAACAATCAACCTCGCCACAGCCCAAGCCCAATGGTAAAGAGCAGCTCACTCCTGATTTCCCATGCTCTTTCAGTGCTGCTTAACATGCTTTGCATCATCTTTGCTGTGGGTGAGGAGCGCAGACAGGGCCCCTTACTCCAGTTTATTTAACCTCTGGTAGGTCAATGGCCTGTCACTGTGCAACCAACACCTCAGTTACGCAGCAGGGCACCTGCCTGCAGGCTATCTTAACCAAGAGCAAGATAACACAAATACCTTAGACATAAGGTTCAGAGGACTCCCTGAATATTGTCAGCTCTTCATCAGTACTTGAAAAGAACTGCTTGTGCTTTGAACAGCTCTAAAACAGTTAATTCCAGCAGATTCCAGTGCAAAGAGTTAGCTCTGATGTAAAGTCAAGCAGCTGGGAGCCAGTAAAATGACTAGTGTTATTTCCATGCACAGCTTTAGGAAATCTATTATTTAAATATTCTGTATAATTCTGGGGTTTGCAATTCAAAAACAAAACCAAAAGGGTTCAAGAAAAGTTCTTCATAAATTGTCTGATATCTTGAAACTCCATTTACAGAATGGTTCTAGAGACTTATATGATTTCTCTAGAAAGAGATGACCCTTGTTTCTCCACATACCAATTTGAGAAGAAAATTTCTGATATTAGAGAGGTTTTTGGTATGACAGAAGTATAAGAAAATGCATTTCAAGTTAAACTAGACAAATTCCAGTTTACAACAACAAAATATCCTTTTAATAATTAAAGAAATTAACAGTTGCACCAGCTTATTTAGAACATTAATTTATTAATGGATTCAGTGTCACCTGAAGCCTTTAACCTGAATCTGAGGGGTTGTTTTGATGGGTTTGGGTTTTGGTATTTTTTTCACTTTAGCTTCCCCAGACATTATAAATGCAGTGAAATTCTGACACTTCCGTTGTTTGGATCGGTCTAGGTGATAACATTAAAAACAGAGGAGATTATTTCTATCCCCTGTGTGACACTGAATTTTCACAGGAAACCTTCTCAACAACATTAAAAGAGGGAGGGCAGGGTCCCATCCTCCTTCACCTTTGTGCATATGCAGATTGGATTAGGAGATTCTAACAAAGAACAAGCAGGGTCCTTCTCCTCTCACTCCATCTAGCACTGATCTTTCCACAGGATTTTACCTGTCAAAACCCTAAACATTATCATATCAGAGGAGAGACATTTGCAGGAGGCACTCCTGAAAAGTCTCCTGTGCCCAAAGGGTTCCCCACAGCTCCTGTCAAGACGCCCTGGCAGAGCACTTACAAGAGACAGCGCATTAGATGAGGATGAGTTGGACATAGGCTCTCGCAAAGCTCAAGAACCACTCGCGAGCCCTCAGATCTCAGAGCCTGCTCCAGACGGAGGAGGAGCCTGGCTGGATCTCCATGACCCAGTTATGGACCACATACTTCTAAGAATAACTTCCACATCAAGCAAGGAGAATTTTCTTCTCCCATCCCCATAAACATATCCTTTACCCTCATTACATTTTTATTAAGACGTCCCTCAGCGTAAGTGCCAAATAAACCTTTCAGATGCTTGAATTTCTTCAGTGTGCACACAGCCAGAAGCATGTGTGTGCTTCCCTGTCTCAGACAAGGCACAGCAGACACAAAGAAGAGCCCTCTTGATAGAATGGATGCCCAAAGAAGCACAGACCAGGGAATATCAGAGAGGAGCAAGGGGACAAAAGCTCCAACCTTTATAACCACGGGCTGCTCACTGAGACAAAAATACTGCAGCGAAGCCAGCGAGGTCAAACATCATTTCCCCTCATCTGATAACGATGACTGAGGAAGTTTGAATTCATAAAAGGCACAGACACATCACACACCCTGGAAAGACAATCCTGCCAGCCTTTGTTCAAAGCAAGAATCCCTATATGAATAAATCAGATTTTCAAGGGAGGCAAAAATAGGACTTATAACAAAATTTTTCAGCCACCCCTTAGCTTGAGCAGCACTAGTGGGCATAGCTATAATCACAGCAAACCTACATAATGGGTCTGAACTAGCTTAGCCCTTTCCCTGCAAGCAGAGAAGCTGCCACATCAGTAACTCTGTTGCTAGGGCAACTGCTTACTTTCCATATCAACTGCAAACTCGTTGCTATGGAGACACATATACAAGAAAAATTCCTCTCTATAGCCAAGGACCAGATGGTAGGGAAGTCATGGACTAACGGGCTGTGCTAAGTGGGACACACACTACAGGACATTTAGATCTGTACCTTCACAATAGGCTTAATCTGAACAAGTGAATTCACAGGTCTGGGAGTATAAACAAAGGCAGGGAACTCCACATCTACTCCCCATCATGTGATAACTTCATACTCTGGCCAGCTATTATTAAACTGCTGAGCTCAATGCAAAGAGGTTTGTACAATCAAGGGCTCAGCATTTTCCCTTCTTCCCCCCAGCTCTCTGTCTCGAACCAGATCAACCTCATCGCAGTTGCACTAACAGCCACGCTTTTGGTTTGCCAGGTAAGCCTGATGGCACTGCAGCTGAAGTGGAATAGCAGCAGTGTAAAAACAAATCCTCTTTTCCTGGTATTCCACACCAGACTTAAAGCACCAGGACAGGGCAAGTCAAAAACCAAAGTGATGAAGCCTGTCTTTTTTTTTTTTTCCTCTCTGTTACAATGATCTCACATCAGGAAATTCAAGCATTCATATGCAGGCAGAAGAAGCTGCAGACTATTAGATGCATATTTAGCCCTATGAATATAAACTACTAGGACCCAAGACTGAGAAAACTACTATGCAGAGGGAATTCAAAAAAAGAATTACGTGTTCAGCAGAACTTTTTTTAGAAAAACGATTACTGAAAGGCTACATAAACAAACACTGGAAAGCACAACTATGAGAGGAAAAGCTTCTAGCTTTTCACAATGTGTCAACACACATCAACCGGCAAATGCCTGCAATTCCCAGCACTGATTAACTCCTTCCCCCCATACTGTATATGTTTCAGAGCCCATCTTGTTAGCATTTCATAACATTCCTTTGCTAAATGCTGCCTTTTTTTTTCATGCAAAACCAGTAAAACAGGCAGACTCCAAACCTGCAATTTGTAAAAACTGTCTGCAAAGGAGAAGTAGCATAAAATGATTCCTTACAGATGAAAGCCGCTCTTTCCCCTGCCCCAAGCCCCATACCAAAACCAGAGAACCCTTTAGACGGACACCTTCCTTCTGAACAGCAGACATATTTGCTGCAAGGTACCGAATCCACCCCAAGTGTGCGTGCACACGCACGACGGTATTTTCAAAGCCACCAGTTGACATTTAACTGCTTTCCAAGTCCGCAATTAGCTGTCAAGCACCTGATTCAGCAACTCTGACCAAGGGCCAATTCTCAACTCAGGACTCTGTCTGCCACATCCCTTGGCCAGGACACAAGGAAAAACCCGGCAGGGGACTTGAATGACCTGCTGTAGTGCATTTTATATTTGAGATTCCCATCTTATTCACCTTCAAATTCACTTCGTTCACACTTTAAAGCTGGCTACCTGCAGTTACTGCATCTTCAGGAAGTGGAAGACATTCTTTCTCATAATCTGAGATTTTCCAGGAATTAATAAAACTCCACCTTGTTATTCATTCAGGCAAGGCCTCTCACCACACCTTGTTGTCTAGCTGTGTAACCATGGCTGTAATCACAAATTTGAGACGTGGGTGACCAGTCATGCATTGTGCTGCGCCACCTCCCCACGGAGCAGCAGTGCAGTGCGGTATTGTTCAGACAAGCTCAGTGGACGGCCGGATATTTGACAGCTAGACATGAAGACAAGTTCCTCATAGGAAGGAAGCAGAAATCTAAATAGTCAACTTGTAAACAGAGGAAGAGGGACAGAAGAGAACAGAAATGGCAGTGTTAAACACATGCCTTGCCAGTTACCGTATTTTGGTGTTTTAAATGCATTGTGTGAAGATTTCTTACAGTCTGGGACAGGGTTATAAAAGTCTGGTGTGGTGTTTGTTATTACAGTCTCACTTCCAAATCAGAATTTAAGACTCTGGCTTACACAAAACAAGATCCAGTTCAGGAACAGGTTTTTTTCATCTCACACACAAGCTTTCACAGCAATTAACTGATAAAAATACCAACATCGCGTGTGTGATCAGCAATACGGGGACAGTGGATTCTAGGTAATAATACTTTTTAAAAAGAAAAAAAAGAAAGATAGATGTGTCAATCCTTTAAAAAATGAAAGCTCCGTAGAAAAGAAAGTTAACTCACCTAAAATGAAAAGTTGCTAGTTTAGGATAGAGTATGACTCTTCCTCTAGAGTTATTTGAGCTTCTAGTCCACAGCTTTTAAAGTTAAACTGCACACAAAATAGGGAGAACAGCACCACCAAGAGAAGTCTAGTTTCAGGGTAACAACTTACAAGACAATCACAGCATTTATCTCACTGAAATACAAAAGCTGAGTGCATCTATTGTTTCTGCCAGGGAAAAGTGTTCACTTTCTGATCTTCAGCCAGTTTGAGAGACAGACCATGAGTGATGTGATTTCACCAGCTATTTATTTCCCTAACCTGTGAGAAGGCCTCTGAAATTAATCTGAAAGCTGATATTTTTATCAGTATACTCATACTTTGCCAGAGATTCATCCAGACTACTGCTTCTTGAGAAGGTCCCCTTCAGAAATTGATTCCTGCTCCCAGGCAGACTGACAGAGTAGAAGGCTATGCAAGACACTGCCCCCACTGCTCCGCTTGCTTCCCCATTCCCTTGCACACAGCCTCTCTTCCTGCAGATGCCACTGGGAAATCAGCAATGAACCCAGGAGACAAGAACGGAGATCTGAAAGCAGAGATGTGCTCCCAGGGCTTCTGCTCCGCACCAGCTGCAGAAGTTACATGAGCCCAAAGAACGCCAGGAGTTTTGGTGAATGGTAACCTTCACCTCTGATGCCAGGCTTGTCTCCTCTCTTTGAAGAGTTTCTCTAAAACCCACTTGAAATGGGAACAAAGCTTCATCAGCATTACCCTCCTTGTGTAAAAGAAAGAAAAGTTTTTTTGGATTACAGCACAGACCAGGGCAATAGCGATGGACTCTTATATAAGGCATACTCTTTCACTATACATTTTTATAAGCCAAGAACAGCAAGCAGCCTATTTATAACATGATTACATTCATTTAGTATAGCTGGAAACCATTACCACAGCATGATAACTAAAAACAATATTTAACCACTATGCATGAAGACACCAGCTGGGGGGAAAAAACACACACACACCGAGCACTTTCTTACAGATGTCTAGACAATGAATTTAATAAAATCAGAATGAGCAATGCTAAAGAAATGCTGGCTCTCTGAACTTAATCAACCACATTACCAGGCACAGCGTTGCACATTCTGTACTTCACGGTTAAGGACATTCTGGGATTAGCAGGTGAATGTTTCCAGAGCCAGACAGATTCCCATAGTTCCAAACTCACCTGACTGCGGTCTTTGTCCACTTTCTTAAAACACTTATTCAAGGATAGATTATGTCTCACAGAATTTTTCCATCCAGTG
This sequence comes from Mystacornis crossleyi, assembly GCA_013400655.1. Taxonomy (NCBI): domain Eukaryota; kingdom Metazoa; phylum Chordata; class Aves; order Passeriformes; family Timaliidae; genus Mystacornis; species Mystacornis crossleyi. The sequence continues at coordinate 3,637 of VYZQ01064597.1, read as the reverse complement.
GGTGCATTTGCAAAATATGGAAAGTGTTCCAAGATCCAGTTGTATATATCCTTTACGGGCAGTCTTTTGGTTGGCGAATCCTCAATGGCCATAAATATGAGGCAGCTAAAGGAATAAGGAGGTTTGCAGTTGGGGTTCTGCTTGGCATCGTAGGGCACGTCAGAGTGGGCAGGAGATGGCGGCGTGTCATCACCTATGTCCTGAACAGGGCTAACGCTCCTTAACACCGAGTCCCCAAAGCTTTTCAGCAAGTTCTTGCTCTCATGTAACCAGTTCAAATTAGTTAGTTCTTCATCCTCCATGGCCCCTTTATCTAATCTGATGGCAGGCAAAGAGAAATCTAGGTCCTCGTCATCGTGAAGTGCCTTTGATAAATCGCTATCTTGATAACGCTGGCTCAATCCACTGGGAACACTAATTCCTGAGCCCTCTGGCTTCTTACTGGGAGGCATGACTGGACCCATTTAGACAGCAGCTCCTGGGAGAGTAAATCCAAAGAAAAGGGAGAAAGAGAGAAAAGTTAGCCCATAAAAAGGTCCTGCGTAACATTTTGACAGCTTTTCCCTAACTGGTCACTTGGCCTTTTGCCATCTGTATTAAACATGACAGTTTCACATAACACTCATCCACAACTGTTGAATAAAATAATCTAAAGTCAGCACAAGGGAAGAAATTTCACTTGATGGATTAAGACGATAATCCAGATACAACTCAGTTCTGCTTCATGTATGTGAAGCCCCACACAGGAAATCCCAAAGACATGTCCCTTTAACGATAAAGAGGTGTTTTCAAACCATTGAATACTCCAACTGTATCACTTTAATAGGCATGTGAACTAAAAGAAACAAAGTAAGAGTCACTAAAGGCCGGTTGCTTCAGATTAATTTCAGCTGTTTCACATCTGAGGACAGTACAATAGCACCATGATTAAAATCACTCTGGGTAAAGGCTGAGGCAGATAAACATCCAATTTGATGTGGTTGCACCAAAACTCAGAAATGAGAGCAAACCAGCAAAGTCAGGAGAAAGTAGGAGGGAAAGCAACACCCAGTAGTTTTGGGCCCAGGGCCAAGACATGGGGAAACAAGTGTCAGAGCAATAGAGCACTTTAAAAATGTATGTAAACAGAGAAGATTTTAACATAAGCTGAACTGTATTTCAAACATAGCAGAAAACGAGTCAGAAAGAAAGGCCTGCGAGAGGTGGGATGAGCTGCTGAAGGTACTGCACCAGCAGGCCCTGGGGGGACACCTGTGAAGCAGTAATACTGGGGATGACCTGAGCATTTCAGAAGCAAACTGAAATTGGGCCCCTGCCCAACTCGAGGAAACCAGATGAGCCCAACAATTCTACTTCAGAAGCAGGAGACAGGCTCCCTTAACTTCTACATACAGTCAAACTGCCAGGAATTAGGTCCAGAGATGTGAACAGAAGTGGAACAAAAAATGCACAGAGTTAATAACAGAATTCAAATAGACAAAACTTTCTGCACAAACACTGAACAAGAACAAAATGATGCCCTGTACCTGAAACATAACCTCAGCAGTTACCTGAAGTCATGCAGTCACACAGTCGATACTGTAAATGAAAGGCAAAAAAAGCTACAGATAACAACAGAATGAACTATCCACCTGCAGGGAAAAATAGAGCAACACAGCCATTATGGGAAACAGGAATATTGGACTTTACTTTAGCTGTCATAAATGGGCAAGAATGAAAACTTTTACGTTCTTTGGGTCTTTCTATAAACAAGTTACACTAAAGCAGACATTACTAAAAATGAAACACACAGAACTTTTCTGCACAGAAGCCCATCAATACACTCAACATGCTCAGTAAAAATGTGCAGTTTAACATGAGTAAATATCTGTAAAAGGAAAAAATTCTGAGGCAGATACAAATACCAGGAGACCAAACTTGCATCGGCCTCACTTCCTAGCTTTCAAAGCTGCATCCAGCGCAACCAGAAGGTAAACAAGGGAATCGCCAGCGTCCAGGGGCACTGGCATTGCCTACCTACAGCGCACACTCAACTTTTGACTCCAAATGGAAGTTCCGTCCCATGAGCTTCTAAACAGGAAAATTATATGATGGCTGACAGTAAAGTAATTTAATTGCACTGTTGCTATGACAACATGCTGTTCTCTTTCTGTTTAATTTCCTTATTTGCTAGTATCCTCCCAAAGGGCTGTATCACTCCATGATTTTTTTTCCCCCGTCTCTCTTTCCCCGCTCCAGGCAGCGGGGATGACCGGGCGGCGGCGGCCCCGCGGAGCCCCCTCGGGCCAGCACGGAGAGCCGGCAGGGAAGTCCGGGGGAGCCCGGCCGAAGAGCGGCTTCCAGCGGGGCCGCCGCGGGCAGGCAGGGTACCCGGGGCTGGCCCGCAGCGGCGGGGCTCGACTGGGGCCACACCTGGGGGGGCCGGGGAGACTGCCGGCGAGGCCCGTGGCGGCTGCAGCGGCGCCCCGCCGGCAGACAAAGAAGCGCCGGTCACGGGCGAGCCCACGGCCGGAC
>VYZQ01064593.1:0-52530 GCA_013400655.1 Mystacornis crossleyi | reverse complement strand
TTTTTTAATAGTCTGTAAAGTTTTCAGCAATTGTTTTTGCAGCCATTTTAAACATTTTCAAGCTATAGCAGATTGTCTTATGAGCATGCAATAAACCAAATGTGGACAAGGGTGGTTGTCCCTTTACATACAAGACAATCTCTTGCAGCCATATTGTGTAAATCTTTATTTCAAAGTTTTTGGGTTTTTTGGGGTTTTTTTTGAAGTTTAATTAACAGATTTTAAAGACAGCAGTAGATCATAACATAGGACAGCCACTTTTTTTTGTCAGTAGGTATTATTTCTAAAACAGGTCCACATTCTTAATATGCTTTTATATAAAAACACACAGTACCAGAAATACAGTGTTACTAATATATACCTCCAATTTAACCACAGAGAACAATAATGGACTAGTTGAAGAATGAAGAACAGAAATGGATCCTAAAGAGGATACTAAAAGATAGTAGATCTAAATACACAGCAGGATAAAAAACTAAAGTAAGGAAGTTAACGAAGGGATAAGAGAACAAAAACACAAGGGAGAACTATATGAATATTTCAGGTACAGTGAAGTTATACGGGTGAGAGGACTGTGGTGAGTAAGGAGATCTTGGTGATCTTGAAGATTGAGGTGATCTTGGTGACATTGGTACAATCAGATACACTGATCAAATAAAGAGAAAAGAAAAACTGATGAAAACATGAAAGAAAAAAAAACATACAGAAGGATTAAACTGAATATACACATTAAAAAATGGCAACAAAACCTTAAGTTCGCATTCTGGCAAATGAGGTTGGGCAACCTAGGAAAGGAAAAAACACATGCGGTGGGGTTAACTGGACATTGTGCTGCCTGTGAGGGGAGGTGCATCAGCAGGGCTTGGGGGGTTGTTTCCTGAACCAGCCGAGAGAAAGGCAAAGGTGGTCTGGTCTTGGTGAGGAAAGGAAGCTTGAGGAAGGTTCAGAGGAGAGGAGAGACACAAAGCAACTGCAGAGAAGCGCTTTTTTCTTAAAAACATTGATGCTACTATTAAAAGGCGCAAGCAACATTTCAAGAGCGACTTTCTTAAAATGTCAACAGAAAACTATTTCTGTAGTGCAATGATTCAATGACCAGCAATGCTGCTCAATAATGGAGGTACGCTGAGCTCATATCCTCTGCAGAAAAAAAAACTTACTAAAATACAGAGAAAGCCAAAACATAATTGAACAAATTACAAAAACCAAAGGAAATGTTACTTACAAAAAAAAAAAATCTCATTTAAGGAGCTAATTATAATACAAGTGAGTAAAATCAAAGTAATAATCCAGTGCCTGTTATCTAACATTTAAAACAAGAAAACCCCCAACATTTAGCATCTTCAATATACTGATAAATAGTAAGCATTCCTACGGAAAGTTTGTTTTACAAGGAGAATTTCATTTATCCTTTTAATCTGACTCAAATTTAACCTGCACAGTTCTGTTTTCAGTTGACACAGTTTCCATGAGAAAATTATTACACAATTTTATCCATTAGCAGACTGAAAAAGATATTCACTCATGCACTAATAAAACATTTTCTTATTTTTCTACTGCCATTGTAGAAATGGTCCAAGTGAAAATCATAAAGCAATCCATATTCATGGGTCTCAAGGAGGCTTGGTAGTAAACTGCACATTAATTTATTCCATGCAATACTATGCACTTTTTCCCCCTTGTTCTTCCTTCCTTTTTTCCTTGAAGAATTTTTACTACTACATATCTAGACTGGAAGCCAAAGAATACACATATTTCCAGGTAAATTGTCAAGCATGCAATACCAAGTACATAAAAAACAGATATGGGCAAGCCTCACAGGACAACTGCTGCAGGAGAAAAGCGTGGTCCTGTCAACTGACACCAAGGCTGGTGGGCACAGGTTTACTCAGGCACGCATCTGTGGGGCTCTGGGCTTATTGTCTGAGATATTAATGTGCCACCTGCATATCCCCATCCATGACGTGGATGCAGCACTTGGAGGTGTGCTAAGGAAGTTTACTGATGATACAAAATGGGGAGCAGCTGTGGGCACCCTCCAAGGCAAGGAGGGCTGGGCCATCACCAACCACAAGAAGTTTAACAAAGCCAAGTGCTGGGTTCTGCTCCTGGGATGGGGCAACCCTGGCTGTGCGTAGAGTCTGGGGAACGAGAGGAGCCCTGTGGAAAGGGACCTGGGGGTCCTGGGCAGTGGGAAGTTGAATCTGAGTCAGCAGGAAGCTATGTCAGGGGAGGCTTAGGCTGGATATCAGAAGAGGTTTTTCACCCAGAGGGTGGTCAGGCACTGGAACAGAGAAGTGGTCACGGCCCCAAGCCTGACAGAGTTCAAGAGGTGTTTGGACAATGCTCTTGGGCACATGGTGTGATTCTTGGGGTGTCCTGTGCAGGGCCAGGAGTTGGACTCGATGATCTCTGTGGGTCCCTTCCAGCTGAGGATGTTCTGAGATTCTACTGTATCATGCTTAAGGAGAGGAAAACCCCTTCACACATTTAAAATTGTTGTTTCTCTAGAACTTACAATCTTTCTTTAAAGTCTAGTTTATACAACATTATTGTATTATTGGACATGTCATTGAATTAAATACGACTACGGAATTCAATTACCATCAATGGGATCATGAAATACGTTATTTTCATCTGCAAAACTTCTGGTGCCTGAAATATTTCCATAATCAAATATTGGTCCTTCCAACAGGGTGACGATATCTATTCGATTAATTTTTGTCAATACAGAAGTTAAGGCATCAGCTAAAAAAAAAATAAAACACATCAGAAAAAGGTTCAGCATTGCAGAACTGTGTGATCATTTTTCTCAGTTCCATTCACATTGCATTACTTACAAATTGCTGGCATGTCCCAACGCCTTTGGTTCTAGCAAACCCCAGCATTTGTCTGAGCAGTCATTCAGCTGCCTACTTACTCAAGATATACATCTATTAAGAGTCTACACACTCTCCAACTATAATTGTATTACAACACAAAAGGCACAAAGAACAAGGTCATATAGTTCTTGAAGAACGTATTTACTTACTACTGATACAAAATACCCTTTTACTGGAGCGTAAAGGGAGTGCAAAAATCCTTTTACCATTCTGTTTTGAGGAACAACAGAATAGGCAGTCTTGTAGGTAATAATGCATATAAGGCTATTTATGCAGTACATCATGAAATCTCATTTACAATAATCCTGTGGTGAGAACACAGTAATACTGGAAATTACTTTTACAGTGAAAAAGATCAAAGGAGACTCAAATGGTGTGTAGGAGTTTGTGGATCAGAGAAGGGTAATGAACACCACTGACCCCACACAAAAATCAACCCCCCTCTTTCAGTTTGAGCAATTAAAGTGAAATCCACAGATAAACCCAGAAGTATCAGCCCAGAACCATCACTCCTTATAGGAAGTTTAGTCTTTTCTATGACCTGCAATACCATGAGACTACCTAAATTTTCCAGGCAGTCATTTCCATGTTTCACATTCCTTGCTATTGGAAAGTTTTCCCTTTTATTTTCTTTACTGGAGTTTAAGTTAATTACTTGTCCCATCAGTTATGGATTTGGAGAACAGATCATTTCCTTCTGCGTATATAGTGAATAAATATGACATGTTTCTGACTCCTGGTAAAAATGTAACTGAAACTTCTTTTTTCATTGATGGTTTGTGAAGGACATTCATAATGTTTTCTTCAACTTGGCAACAGGTGCAATGGAATGGGCTAAAATTTATAAACAACAAAAGTAACTAATTGAACTTACTTGTAGCATTTTTCCCATCTCTGGTAACCCATTTTTTTAATAACATGAAGCTTTGAGCAATAAGAGAATTTGGGTTTTCTACTCGGATTTGATTTATTTCATCCACAGAAAAATTCAGTTCTCTTGCCAGTTCTATAAAGACAAAAAAAGCAAGCGAGAAAAGACAACAAACCCAAAACCACAAAAGAAAGCACAAATCTCTCAATCGCCTTGTCAAGCTTAAAAAATACTACCTTTTATAGGTCACAGAGATGCCAACAAAACTGCCTGACACAAACTTTACAGATGACAACGAACACGGCGTTATATCCCCACGCTTTAATTCCCTAAGACATCATTTTGAATTTCAATCATTTCTGGGAGCGATTATCACACTTCGGCTCAGTAAGCCACTTAAACATGATGAAAAAGCCCTCCCTGGAGACGGCCTCATCAGTGCTAATTTCTAAACTCTGTTTATTTCCACTGATTGTTATTCCCCTGGGAGCACCCTGTGCAGCTCGGCACTGGTGCTGTCGTCACCTGAGCCTGGGCAGAGCTGGCTGCTGCAGCTGTGAGCCCAGGAAGGGCAGCTCTGCCCACCGACATACAGGGCAATGGACGGCCCCACAGTGAGAAACCCCTCCGACACCGACTTGCCGGGGCACTGCTGGGCCCCCTGCAACCAGGGCTTGGGGGAAACTGCTGTCCAGGGTCAGCAGATACTCCAGAGGCAGCCCCGAGCCTGAGCAGGCAGAGCCTCTCAGCTCCTTGGGGGAACATCTTGAGAGGAGAGACATTTAGCTATTTTCCCTGTGAGTTTCTCTTTGATTTTTTGCAAGATCAAGGAATAATTTCCCATTAGGCACCTTTGCCCAGCAATACATTGCATGTTTTGGGAAGCTGGCTTGGCTGGGAATTTGGGAGAGCCTGATGCAGTCTTGTTGCGTCTTTTGGTAAAAGAATACCTAAAAATGCAAGAGCAGAGACTGATTTCAATATTAAAGCAGAAGGGCTTACCTGTCCAGCTAAGTCCTAGGTGATCAGCTACAATTGCCATCCTTATATCTGTCCGTTCACATGGACTCTGTGGACCTGTGATTTACAATTTCTCAATTAAAAAGGTTTTGCACAGAAAACCACAATACCGGACAATAGTTTATTATAAACAACAGCTTTAATTGACTAAGTTGACAGTGCTTATATTGTTTACTAGAATGGTTGTGTGACCTAATAACCTACATAACAAAATTTTTTCACAGCTTTAAAATTTTCACCTGTGTAAAGCCGAAATGTAAAACTACATGATGTCGTGTAATGAAACCAAACATGCTGACAATCTAGCTGTTAGACTGTAGACAAGTTGTTCAATTACTGGTGAAAACCACCAAGGCCAGATTATTGTCTGTTTTCTCTACTTTGACAGAACAAATTTGCTGTCACAAAAGACATCTTTCAATTTCTGAGTTACAACAATTTCTGAGTTACATGAATGTCTTTGGCATGCTTCACTAGCTTTCTACAGTACAGAATTTGTTTGAAGGAAGAAAAAAGAGAATAAGACAGCACATACAGATGACAATGACAGAATGAAAACTACAGTTAAGTCACTCCACAGGCAATCACGACAGTTCATGCACTAGGATCAACAAGTTGAAAGTTTTACAAACTAGGCTTGATCTCCACGAGGTGAGCCATGAGAGCTCCAGAAACCTGACTGCCTTCATTCTCACCAGTCCTCTTACTCCTCCTCCTCTCACTGTCGGCCTTTTCAATCTTTGATTTTATAGATGCTGCCTCTGTTCTCATGTCTCTAGCAGACTTCGGTGTAATGGAAGGCTGGTAAACTTGAGTGGCTTCTGATAAGGACGTGTTCCTTGATGTACTGTCTTCTTCATCATCAGAGACCTCTGACTGCATCTTTTTCTCTTCATCAGAAAGACGATCCACAAGCTTTAATGTCTCACCACTAATTCCCTTAAAATATTCAATAGAATGTTTACATACCTCCCTAAGCTGGTTTTTCTTTACTTTAACTGTTGTCATGGTGACGGAGGTAGATCTTACCTTTACCGGTAATTTAGAAGGAAGTTGTTTTGGTTTTTCTTTCTCTACCTGCTCTTGTTTTGGCAGGGCTGGAGTTCTTCTAGCTAGATTACTCCTATGTGTATTTTTTACAGGAATCCTAGACCTTGCTTCTAGACAGGGAGAAGAATTATTTTGTTTTGCTTTGTCAGGCTTACTAGCCTCTCTCACTTTACTCCCTGTATTGCTTTGGAGATTATTTTGTGAAAAGACTTGTTTTACTGAGCTGGCCTTTACAGGAAGCTTTGATTTTCCTCTAGCCCCTACCAACTCTGTTGACTTTTGCTGCTCTCCATGTGGTTTTTGCTTATCTCTTACTCTTTGGCCTTGTGTTGTCCCTGTACCTTTTCCTGAAGTGCTTTTCGCTTGATTAGCTTTCTGGAGGGAACATTTCGGTTCCAAATGTTCTTTTAGCACTACGTTACAGGTAATATCATCTGTAGGGACAGCAGATGAATCCAAATTGTTGTTGTTATTAAAATTATCTTTTTGAAAATCAGTGTTTTCTGTTTGCCTACAGCTCGTCTGGCTAGAAGCTGAACTCGCAATCACTGCTACAGTTTCATTTTCTAATCCCTGACCACTTGGCATCACAGCTTCTATCTTATCTGTCACTTCGCCAGGGCCATCTTTCTTCAGAGTCATGGTGGAAGCAGAAATTCCCATTTTAATTGGTGTGCGTAATTTGGGATCAACTTTGGAAGCGTTTACTGCTGCCGATGATTTCTCCAGTGAGTTACTACCAAGTGTTTGTTCCATGCAATCTCCACTGGCCTGGATGCCGGGCTTATTTTCAACTGCTGTTGTTTCTACTGGTCTCTCTAGGTTTGTTTCTACAGTGCTGTCCCCTGCCTGTGGCTGTGTGATGGCAGTGACTGTACTTTTATCCCCTTCCCCCTTGTCCCCTGACTTCCCTTCAGAAGTATGCTCACCAATCTGAAAAAATTGGAGTCTTTCTTCAACAAAATCCCTCTTGCTCATGTCAATTGCACCACTGCGAGTCATCTCAAACATCTTCCCCTCATGAAATGGGAAGGGGTTGGGCTCGCTAGTTGGCGTACTCTCATCTGTTGGAGTTCTGGCTGGAGTTGTGTCAGGTGTAGTTGCTTGGGATCTGTCTTCCACTGCCAGACCAAATGGCTTAGCCTCATCATCCCTTGATTTAGTCTCAAACACTTCATCATCACCTCGGTTATTGGACCACGGGTCAAAATCTAGACTCTTGGTGGCCACAGTTTTGAAAGGTGTTGCAAATTCTTCGTCTACTTTGTAACTGAAATACGAGTCAGGAAATACAGTCCTGTCAGGGTGTCTGCCTTCCAAAGAGAAAAACTGTGCCCCTGACTTCTTATCGCTCTTATCTCCAGCTTTGTCAGAAGATGGACTTTTTGAAGGTGTCTTGTCTTCTTCAGGGCCTACCTTGCCTTCCTCCTCAATGACTTCAAGCTTACTCTGGCTAAAGCAGCGATCAGTCTGCTTTAGAATGCCTTCTGTAGTCCATACGTCCTTTTTGGTTTCAACTGCCGGACCTGCAAGTTTAGAATCACTCTCAGTTAAACCATCATCTTCATCTTGCAAATCATAACCGTCAAGAGAGTCAATCTCTGTCGCATCGGTATCATGGGAGAATTCTGCAGTGGTTGCTATGGAACACTCTGTGACAGACTGGTCATTGTTACTCCCATTTTGCACTACATCATTCTGGGGTGAATCAAGCCCATTGTCAAACTCATTGGGTTTCCCAGAAGTGGGATGTCCTAACTCTTTCTGTTTCTCAATCTTTTCAGGGGCTTTGGGTTTTGAGGTTTCCTTCTGGTCATCTTCCAGCTCTCTCAGTTTGAACGTGTACTTTTTAAGCGGAACAGGTTGATAGAGGGATTCATCATCACTGGAGTCACTGACATCTGCTCCCGGTGGCACAGGAGACGGTGGCTGTACTCTGATGACAGGTTCAGCCAGTTGGCATTTGTCATGTTCATCCTGCAAGTTCACTTCAGTCATCTCCATTTCACTCTCAGTGGAATAATGATGCTTCTTTTCTGACTCCCCTTGATCCGCATCCAGTGGTGGAGGAGGAGGGAATTCAATATAGGCAACTCTGTTACCTTTGGGTCTTTTGTTAGAGTCCTTATGTATAAGACTGGGTCCCGCTTTGTCAGTCTGTGGTTCCTCAACCTCTGCCTGTTTCACAGATGTTGACTTAGCCTCTGCTTCCTCCTCTGACTCCTCAGATACCTCGGGTATAGGGCTGGGCTTGCCTGGGATATAAGCTATTAGTGAGTCAGGTGTTTTAGATGTAAACTCGTAACTCACTTCCTCTGAACTTGGTGTTTCTGGTGTTAAAGGGCTTTTACCAGAGCTGTCTATAAAGGACACTTGTTCTAGCGTGTCATCTTCTGGACTCCCCTGTGGAGAAGGAGGTTGCTTTTGCTGTCTAGCTGTGTAAAATGTCCCCCTCGTCTCTTGTACTGTCTTACTCTCCTGACTGACAATCTTTTTAATACTTCCTTGTTGCACCTCTTTCTCATATTGCTTTCCTACCTGAACAAAACTGACATAAACAGGTAAGGTCTTAATTTCTTTTACTCCCTCAGTGCTTACTAGCGGTGCAACTTTATCCAAGTAATCACTGGCACCGGGGTCAACTACGTCACTTGAAGGAAATTCCTTTCCTGGGCTACATTCTAAAGAGTCTGGTGATTTGCTAGGGGATAGCTCTGTTTCCTCAGCAGGAGGACTTAGACCTACTGAGCTCTGCTGCTTGGTAACTTTTCTGATTTCTGAATGCTTTATTTTTTCATCTTCCACATAATCAATCTGTCTTTCAACTTTCTCCTGAATCACAGCTGATTGGGATACTTTAGCTGAAAGTTCATAGACACCATCAAGCATGGCTCTCTTCTCCTCAACAATTCTGACTGGAATATGGGACACAGCAATTTCTTCTTTCCTTCTGGATATTTTATCAGCCACTTCACCATTACGTTCCCCCTCCCTGACAACAAATTCTCTGTATAAAACCCTTTTTGAGGGAGATTTTACAGTCAGTTCCTTCACTTCTTCTGAATGAATTCCATTTGAGGCCACTTTGTGCTCTGTCACAGTGATAAATTCACTTTTCTTGTCAGTTTTAGATTCAGCATGATCGACATGGTTTTCTTTTACTGTATCTGGAACCAGCACATGTGAAAGCTTTTCCTTCTGTGTTTTATGGTTAGAAGTTCCAGGACTTTCCCACGTCCTATAGATTTTTTTGTCCCAGTGTCCCTTCGTCACTGCGTCTGAGCCATACGCCAGGTCTTTGGTCCGTGGTTCCGAAAAGCATTCCGGCACGCTTTTCCTCATCTCAGTTCTTTGTTTTTGTGCGTCTGAAGCACGAAAGTCTTCAACAGCTTTCCCTTTACCTGGAACAAGGTCTTCCTGTATTTTCACCTCTTTCTGTAAAGCTGCGCTCGCATCCATGACCTCTACTTGCTTTGCGTGTTTCTCTCTTGAATAGGATTGATACACTGGTAACTTACTTTCTTGCAATTTTTTTACTGGAATTTTGGACTGACCATCCAACTTTTTTTCTTCTTGAGTTACATCCTTACTCCTGGGACTTATACCTTGTTCAAATTTAAGCCTAATGGAACTGAGCTTTGATTGCTTCAGCTGAAATCCAGTCTCAGGTACTCCAGTCTGCTGAGCACTTCCTTTGTGTTCCATAGTTCGTTTAGAGTCCTCTGCAGGTTGCACATATATCCTTTTTTCAGGACTGCTGGGCAAACTGGATGCTTTTCTTTCATCCACCTTGGGAAAGCTCCTCCCATCGTGTGCATACTGCTTCACCTTACTCCATTCATCCCCGGACGATGGCAGTTCTGAGAGCAGAACTTTCTCAGGGCTGCTGCTGGCAGAGCTCTGGCTAGAATGTATTTCCTTGCCATTTTTTTTATGCTGCTTTTTCTCTGGAGACTGTAGCTCATCATTCAACTTCTCTGTTTTATCCCGAAAAAACTGGGATACTTCAGTCAGTTTTTCTTCTGCCTCTTTAACAGTCCTGTCCACCCTGTCTTCATCTATCAACTTTTCTCTACCTCTGTCTAATCTGTCCTCAGTAAAGCGCATCCACATCGCATGTTTGGGACTACTAACATCTCCAGTGTAGTGTAATACTGTCACTTTATCATAATGATCCTCCTTAGACATTTTACCTACACCATTTTCAGATACATCTTTATAGATTTTGGAGAGAATCTCTTTTTTGGGGGCAGTAGCTACTTTTTCTCTGCATCGTTTATCAGTCCCCTGTAACTCTGCACTAAGGGGTAGAGCATGGTCAGTAACTGACTCCTCAGTATCAGAATGAGACACATCTAGCTTTTCTGAAAGAAGCATTTTCTCAGCAAACCTGTAAGACTCCCCTCTTAGTTCTGACAACTCATCATCATGGTATTCTATTGAGTGCTGACTCAAAAGCTTCAGTGTTTTGTAAGAGTCATCAGACATGAGTTGAGCAGAACTAGGGCGACTGTCTTCTTCCTGGGACACAGGAGTGTTAACTCTAGAGGATTCCAGATAAGAAGGAAGTGACTCTTCGGCCGTGAGCTCCTCTTCTTCTTGCTGACCTTGTTCGTCTGAACAAGGAAAAGCATCATGTTTTTCCAACTCTTTTAAGTTAATATCTCCCCGAGGTAAGTCTTTCTGATATACATACATTTCTTTTTCTGGATGCTTTTTTGTTTCTCTAATAATGACTTCAGTAGGTTCAGCCTGATTACCTTGTTCAATATGGACCTCTATTATTCGCTCCAGTTTGGGTTTCATTTTGCTGTCCTTCTCTGCATGTTGTGGTGAAGTTTCAGCAGACTTGCTAACATCGGACGTTACTGATGATTTATGTTCAAACAGACCTGCCAGTTCTTTGGAAGGGTCACGTCCAGACTGAAAGGCTTTCATTATGTCATGAACAGACATTGTTTCCTCGATTCTTTCAGAGGTACTTTCTGTGCATGGAGGTTTATGGTAAACCATCCGAGTTGTTGTAGTGATGTGAGTTTCTTCTTTTACTCGGACACCTTTACTAAGGACACACTTATGGTCGTCTTCTTCGCTGCCACTGGCTTTCATTTGAAAAGCTTTAACCTTCTCTTTAATAGACCCAGAAGGTTTTTGCTCCAGCTCCATAAACGTTGGGGTAGGTTTTGAGGCCGGTAGCTCCTCTGTCTTCTGCTCTGGAATATCTTCCGACGATGGTTCGTAGCTGCGGATGACATGAACTACTTCAGTTCTTGTTTCTGTAATGACAGGAGGGATGGGCACATCATGGAAAAGTGGTTTTGGCCCTGTGCTTTCAGCACTTTGTGGGGCAGAAGGTGTCTTTTCACTCCTCGTTTCAAAGCCACTGTCAGACAAGGGACTTTTATCTTGATCATGTTGAGAAAAGTCATCTGGAGACTCTAAAATAGTGTCTGTTCCAAAAAAGGAGTCTGCAATTTTACATAACTCCTTTTCCGATGTTGAAGGCCTCATGGAGGCTGGAGGCATTTTAAGTTTATGTTCCTGCAAAGCGATTGCTGGTTTTAAAATGCGCTTTTGTCTCTCTTCACCTTCTTTTTTCCCCTCTTCAAACTTGTACTTTATGTTTGTTAATGAACTGCTACCGATATCATTTGCTAAGTAATCAATAACTTTTGACAAGCTATAATCCTTTTCCGACATGGTTTTAGTTTTAATTTGGACCTTCTCTGGAACAGATATAGGAGGGCTTGTCAAAGCTTGCTGTCTCGCTTCATCAATCTCCTCTGTACTGAACTCTACCCAGTCATCCTCAGACAGGTGTCCTTGATCACTTTTGGATACTTTAGCCAACCCTTTACTTTCTAAACACACATCTTTTTTCAGAATCTCACTAACTTTTACTAAGTCCTCTTTCACTTTCTCAACAATTTTAAAGGGCTCTTCATCATCAATTCTACCCTCTTTTGGTATGTCAGGTTGGAACGGTTTTTCCTCTGCGACATCTGTCTGCAATATTGCAGTCATTCTTATCAGATCCTCTTTCATTTCAGCAACATCTTTCAGTATCTCCTGACTGGAGGATAAGGAAGATGGTGTGGACAATTTGAGAGCAGAGGGTGCTAAAAACAAGGATGATTTTATTGGCGATGAAGTTCGAGTAAAGGTAGGCTGCGTGCGTGCCTCTGTAGTCAATGTTTTAATAGGTGACAGTAACGCAGCGGCTGATTTTGTAAGTGAAGACGACTCTGGGAGCTTCTTTAATGCTGGTTCAGACAAAACATTGACTACAGAATATACCGGCACTGTTATTGTTGATGAAGTTACTGATGAGGTAGTTGCAGATATTGACCCAAGGGCAGTGTACAAAGCACCTGCAGGAGGAGTTCTCATTGACTGGAAAGCTGATGGTGCTGAAGACGCAAATGACCTGAGTGGAGAAAATGACATTGTTGTAGCTGTGGAAAACACTCTCTCAGCCGTGTCAGCAACTGCGTTAGCAGCACAAGTTGCAGAATGTGCAGCTGCAGTGATCTTGTCTTGAAAAACAGCTGCAGCTTTGGATCCATTGACTAAGCTGGCAGAAGATGGGTATTTCAGAGGTGACACAGACCCATTAAGCAATGGTACATCTGTGTGCCCAGCTACATGTTTTGCTGGCGACGAGAGAGACGAGGCCATCATGACTTTAGTGGATGAAACAGCATCAACTGCTGACTTAGCAGGTGACACCACTGACTTTAGAGGGGACGATAAAAGTGAAGATGCTGATGTGATGACCGATTTGAGTGGCAAGCTTGAAGAGTACATGTTAATGTTGGATTTGGGGGATGCTGGAGGCGTCATGGTTATGGACGATCTCTCCAAGAGAGATCCTGCTGTAGTCACTGGAGATGTCCGAGAGGGGAATGTGGTAGTGGAGGCCAACCCTTTGAGACCGGCAGCTTCTGTGACTGCGGGAGCTCTGACGAAAGAGCCTGAAGTAACCTGCATGCTGTAGGGAGGCTGCGAGACCACAGTTTTTATTGGCGACGAGATTGTCCGAAACGATCTAATCGGAGATGCTACATCACTAACAGATTTAACTGAAGATGTGGTAGAAGCTCCTAACGTGGATTTGATTGGAGAAGTAGAAGAAACAGACCATATTGATTTTAATGGGGAAGCTGTAGGAGTGTTAGAGGAAGAGCTTGATAAGGAAGTGAAGCCTGATTTGGTTTGCCCAGGCACTGTAATTGGAGCTGTTGTCCATGACTGATATGGCCGTGTTGAAAAGAATGGCTTGTATGAGTAAGTAGCAGGTAGGGATCTTGTTGCTCCTGCACTCCGTTCAACTGTTTCTTAAATTGTTAAATTAAAATCAAACATAAAAATCAACAAAAATGGTTGAAAAACAGAGAGACCAGAGAAGAAAATTGGTCAGTAAACGTTGTAATATTACAAAAAGCAAGTACAATTGTTTGCATGAGTTGGGATGAAGGAGGCAAAAGAAGATTTTAAAAAGGAAAGAAAAAAATTAGGAACGAGCCATATACTGATAACTGGCCCAAACCAAAAAGCAACATGAAATGAAAGACAGAAAGCACATAGCAACCAAATCTGCAAACAATGGAGAACAGAAAACACACAAAAGGAATCCATAAGGTAAAAATAAAGCCACATCAAAATTTCTTCTCTTACTTCCTATTGACTTTCTGATGTGCTACTTCTGCAATATTCGTATCAGCTTTATTTTGCCTGTTTAGGTATGTCTCTGCTTTGTGCAACTATTAGAATTACCCGTTTAATAATTTCTATTGTTGCTCTGTTCAGATTTGAACCTATACAAAAATATAAACTTGCATAAAATGACATTATGTAGCTCAAATCTTTTTTTAAACCGCTTCAGAACTATTTCATGCAGAACCCAAAATTCCTTTAAGTGACAGGCAATTGATGTGCAAACTGTGAAGCAACTGGAATAAATTCAAATCTATATCTTCCATGCACAATTCGGATATGCTTCACACTCACAAAGCCAATAAGAGCAAGAGCTTTTCTGAGTCAATATTAAAAAAAATAAAAAGAAAAAGAAAAAAAGAAAGAAAGGAACATATGCATTTTTTTCTCATGCAATATTCCTTTTGTTTGGTAAAAATTAAAGTAAAACTTCACATGAAATGATTTTAAGAAGCATATGTCATAAATGAAATATGGCAAGTAAGATGTACGATAGTCGTGAGCAGGCAAAGCAACTGAATCAGTTTTTATTCATGCACAAATGTCATGTCAGAACGAGCACACAGATTAATACATTTTGTATAGTGTATTAAGCACAAATACGTAAACCTTACAAAATCATTTCACAAGAGGTCATTAAAAGAAGAGTACACTTTTTCTACAAGATGTAGTGTCTTGGTACCTTTTGAGGAGATTTCTTGTATCAGCTCAAAGACAGACCTGTTCAACTTTACAGTTCTCAAAAGGTAACATTAGAAAAGCAGTCAAAGAAAAATAGATTATGAAATAAATTCCTGGCAAGGACAAACCTGTTAAATGTTATCATTCCCCAGAACTCTCAGCTTATTCATAGGCATTTTGAACAGAATCATCATCAACCACATTTTGCATCACAGGAGGCACTCATGTCAGAAAGTATTTCTGGGAATCCCATTACACAAACATAACCTCTGATACAGCAATAACATTCAGAGAGTTGACATTGAAAGCAATTTTGAAGACTTTTTTTTTCCTTAAAGTTGGAATTAGAAATGGAGCTAAAATATCCAAAGAACTTACTCAACATAACTTTCTCTCAAGTTACACTAATAATTTGTCAAACCTGCTTGATCTGTCTTATAGACAGATAGTAACTCACAGTGAAAGAAGCTCAACAAGGCCAATACTAAACTGTTAAAGCACGCACACTCCTATAAAATAGTGAATATTCAGTGCACCACAGGTCCATATCCTGCAAGGAGAAATGTGCTGGTCCTACAGGAGCCAATCAAGGCCCAGAGGTCAGTGTGGATGGCTGGTGATATTGCACAAGAACACTTATGTTGAAGAGAGCTTGAGTACTAGGCCTGACTGGCACAGACGAAATCAAGAAACACTCAGTTTTCCTTACTATGTTATTTTTAAGTACAAATATACTTCTTTCTCCCCACCCCCAAAAAGTGTACTTCATTAAGTGAACTAGACTTTATTATGGAGATTTAACTAGCAGTAGCTGCTAACATTCACCAAAAGTTCACACAGTCTCAAGTACAAGATACAAACCCCCAAGTGATTCTGAAAAGAACTAATAACTCGTTCAGCAGTTAGTGTTAGGACATACCTTTACAGGAACCCCACTGCACCGTGATGACCCAGTCTGTCACAACTGACTAGTGAGGCAAGCAAACCCACAGGCTGCCCTCCTAACTTCTTTTTGTCTGTCAAATCACAGATTCAGAGACATTTAAGATGCCGCTTCTGTGCTCCTTTTTGCAGTTGAAGAGCTAAAAAATCTGTCTGCCAGTTTTTGCAAATGAGAGTTAATGGACCTTTGGTGAATAAATAAGACTTCCCCCCTGCCTCCCCACAATGAGGGCCAAAAAATGTATTGTCAGCGATATACACAGTCATCAACCTTCTTTCCAGGAACTTCATTTTCCCTCTCTCTCAGTTCCCATCAAGCCTGTGACAATACCTTAACAGTCCATCAAGATGTCTCAGCAGATCTGATAGCTTCTTCAGATGTTATATGCTTGGAGTCTTCTTCCCAGCCTGAGAAGTGTAATATATTCTGGAGCACATCTGATCCAAAGAAGCCACAGATCTTATAGGATAAATAAGCAGCAGCCATCCAGTGGGAACTCCCAAGACCCGATGACGTTTGTCTATGGATTTTATGGAATTATATCAAAGGGTCTGTTGCAGGGTAGCAACTGAGGAGTCAAAAGGGGAAAAAAAAAAGGCAAGAAAAAGCCTGGAAATGGGGAACAATAGCAGTCGACCTCAGAGAGGAGAGGTGAGGAAGAAAAGCTAAGCCAAATACATTATTGTATTTAACTGGGAAGGAAAGGAATGCCACAGGTCTGGTCAAAGGGAACACAAGTTTAAAAGGAAGCAATGTGTGGTGCCAGGGAATAAAAAGCATCTGCAGGGAACAGAGGAAAAAGGGAAGGGGTGGAGAAAGAAGAGGGAAAAATATAAAATATGAGAGAGTCTATTTTGGCTAAGCATCTAAACATTCAAGCACTTATCTGAGTGGCTTTCTGAACTTTTTGTGTAACATTCCCTTCTACAGCACCTCTCTCTGATGTTTCTAAGGGCAGAGGAAGAGGCTCTTTTTGAAAGCAATTTGCAATCCTCCTACTCTGGAGCTACACAGCATTTTTAAGAACTATTATATTCTTACTTAACTAACACACATAATTTGCCAGTCAGGATTCTTCAAGCTCTCACAACACAAGAGTTCACAGACCATCCAAGAGTTTTGTTTTAGACAGCTTTTTTTTTGCCCCCTTTTTTTTTTTTCCAGAGTGACACCAAATACAACGTTTATAGAAAAAATGTCTCTTCTTATGAAAAAGCACATCTATATGGTTTAGTACTTTGGTAAGAGCAACTCACTCATTCCAGGCTCAGTCAGATAGCTGTAGCGCTTACGTAAAGCAAGGGAGACGAAGTTCTGGCGCCGGTCAGCTTTCTCCGTCTGCAACAAAACACAGCAGGATTTAGGGCCTTGGGCACCACTGCCCCCATCCGAACAGACCGGTCCTCAAACCTCAGCAGGACGGGCCGCTTTTCGTGGCACACAACCCCACAGGGGAGAATGGGTGCTTCCATTCAGCTTCAGGATGGCATGCTGAAGCCGAATTTGGGCAAGCAGGCAGGGAGGGGCCAGAGCCGGTCTCTGTTCCTGTGTGATGAGTGTCAGGCACTGCCGAGCAGGGAGCGTGGCTGCACAGAAACTGCTGGGAGTGACCACCCTTCCAGAGCAAGCAGGGAAGGGACGGCAGCCCTAAGAGTGAGCCCTCAGCTTCGTTCCTCTGCTTAGGAGGCAGGAGAGCTTAGATAGCAGAAGCAGCTCATTATCCTGCCTTAAAGTATCTCGATGTTGTGTTATGCCATTATCGTTTAATAAACTGCTTCACACTACTAGAAATGGTGTGATATTGTTTGTTCTCTGTAAAATAAACCACCTCTGCCTAGAAACAGGAGGTCAACACGAAAGACTACAGGTACAGACATAAAACATTCATAAAAGTGCAACTTAGACCAATTGAGTATTTCGTCCCAGATTAGTTTGTCCCGAAAGCACATACACCACAATGTACAACTGGCTTTAAAGTGAATACATTAAGGACAAAAAAAGGCATGGGAGGGAATTTTTTAATATGCACAAAATGCAAAGATGTGGATTAGAAAGCAGACTACTCTTGTTAACTAATAAATTGCCCCATAAGTCACTGCGTTCAGTGGCATAGCTGCTAGCGTGGTGTCTTAAATATTAATAGTCCTTCTTCAGAGATCAACTCACTCGAATATGTGGCTAAAAATATGGGGTTTTTTGGAAAGAAAACTATTGTTATAGCTATATAATAGCTCACTGGGAACAAATTCTGTGGAGATAAAGTGATGTTTTTGCTATTATTATTTTTTAACCTGTAAGGAACGTTTTGAGTGTGAATTGTTTGGGGTTTTGTAGCTATTCTAACCAGCAGGTGACAACTGCTACTTATTTGCTACCAGGAAGAGAAAAAAAAAACTGCTGCTAGGTAAACTGGAAACATCTATGTAGTTTCTTTTGTAAGATGATCTCATCTATAACTACCTCTAATGAGTAAAACCCACTCAATTTTCTGACAATCTAATGTTGTGGTTTCCATGAAACAGTGGATTTTTAAGCTACAAATATCTGAGCTTTATTTGAAAATAGATTTGAAGACAATATTTAGAAATTGCTCTTGGCTGGTTTACTTTTTTGAAAGAATCCAGTTTATTTACAGAGGTAGATATTACAGACCATTATTGTGGCCTCAGCAGTACCTTTTTTTCCTTCTCAGAAATACAAGTTACCATAGCAGTGTCAGTGTTACTCCAAGAGGTAAAACGTTATCCACTAAACTCTTTCTGATTTTGCCAAAATTTGACTTGGTCTGATATTCATAAATATATCCTTTTTCAGAACAAAATTAGTTAAATTTTAGACTGCTTTTATTAAATGCTTGGTTTAATTTCATAATATATAATCACGGGTTTTTTCCACATTTGTGCACTTCTACTGTTTTACAAGAGACTATCAGAAGTTGAGGATATGGTTATTTTTCTGTAGGTATCATTTCAATGCCACAGTTAAAAATAGTGGTGTGTTTTTTTCTATAACATACTACTTTTCTTCACTAAATCTGAAGGAAATAAAAACAGAAGACAGTGTTTATATTACCTCATCATCTTGATCTGACTCTGTTTCCTTTTGGTCCCAAGATGCATTGCAGAGACAAGGAATATTATAATGGACAGCAGGGAAAAGAATATCAGGATATGAAAAGGACCAAATTGGGAGCACAAAATGCAAGCTGATTTATAAGGCAAAGCAAATCCAAAATGTCAACACAAAAGAAAAAAAAATCTTACATCCAATGCAAATAAACACGTGACATTACTGAAAGCATAAACCTATGATTTGCAGGCTGAAGCATGAGCTGTAAACAGAATCGTAAAAATTATAGGAACTTGACACCACAGTAACAAGAGACTTTAAAAGCGTTCTACATACAAGAAACCAATAAAACACACATTTTAAAAGCCTTTATCATATTCCAAAGCATTCTCATTACTGACAATTCGCAGGGTTTCTTTATGACTAGCAGGAAAGAAAAAGAAAAGAGACAAAAACTAAAGGAACAAAAATAAATCCAACCCAGCCCTAGGGGAAATGTTTACTTTTCCTAACAAATACCTTTTTGTGTGCTGGCAGAGTGATATTCAAGTTGCAAACAGCTGTTTGTGGCAGTCCTTTTGTAGTCTTTGGTTCTTTCAAAAATGATAATCGACCACAGGGTTCCTGGCTGGTGTCTCTTACCTAGAAAAGAAATTTTGCAGCAGTGTAGTAATATGTAGTAATTCAGAGTCCTACAGGAGGTTTCTGGAGTGTGTCTTGGAATTCCTTCCTACAAGGAGCTTTCTAGTGTGCAAAGACCAATAATACTGAGCTGGAGCTCAGCCTGAGGTGCTGAAGGAGAAAATGTTTTACTGTGACAGCGTTAGGTCAGCCTAAAGCTCTCTGCTGGCAAATCCATGCAAGACAAGGTGTTGAGTGAGTCCAACCTGACAGCTTCATACTGGGATATTACTGACAGGCACTGCCGGCTCACCTTCATTTTATTCTTCATTTTATTTATGTTTTGCTCTTGTGTTTCCCAAAATGCTTAGCAAACTCTTCAGCAGGGCAGCTGTGACAAGGCTAAGGAAAGCAAGCACCCATTCCTGGCCATTTGCAGATGAGCAGTCTGCACACACCTTCTGGAGGCTGCTCTGTAGTACAGTACATTCAAGGCATCTCCTTTGCTTAATCCCTCAGAAATTGTGCTCTACTGGTAATATGTTGGGGCTCCAATTTGAGATATGGTTTTAGTAAAAGGTTGTGAATCCATATCATGGGTATTCTGTTCCCAGATCTGCCAGCAGTTCTGCTGTGGCCTCAAGCAAAGCACCCTCTCCATGTAATTCACGTATTAAAAACCTACACTTACATCCCAGGGGAAAGTTAGTCCTACAGGGCTGAAAAAAGGGAGAGGGAGTGTGGGAAGGGAGGAAATCAGCTGGATCATTTAGTTTGTTTTTCTTTTACCTTGATAGAGAATGGCAGTCTATTTTCTTTGAAAGCATAAAAATTAAAAACAAGCTGCTGTCCTCCTTTAGTCAAAGGGGCCAGATTTCCATAGCAATCAACATAAATAGGTTTTCCTTCCAGAACCTATCAAAGCAAGAAATAAAAGTCAATAAAACCTCTTTTAACAGTAGATTCATGCATACAAGTATTATGATTTCCCCCAACATAGTTCCTGAGTTTAACACAAGTCCCCACTCAGGTTACATTCAACAACAAATCAGAATATCACTGTGCATTATGGCAAGGTATTATGAGCACAGGCAGTCTGGAAAACCAGGAGCCACCTGGCTGGTTCTTCTAGAGTAAGAGTGTGTAGATTTCTTCAAGATACAGTAAGTTGGTGACCATGATTTCACCACAAGCCAGTCCTACTCATGACCTGCAGGGCCAAGGAGAAGGAGTTCCAGCTGTCTGCAAAGCCCAGCCAGGGCTACTTGGCAGCAGCGAGTGCAAACCCCACTGCAGACTGCGCTGGGCCATCGACACATGTCCTTGATGCTCCTCCAGTCTTGCCCTACTTTGTCCTTTTTGAGAAGTTTCATGACACAGCCTTGCTGTGAACCTTTATTTTAACAGGGCCTGCCGTGGCTTTTGCAGGCCCCGTTGCTACTCGGAAAACACACTGCCCACCTACAAGGAGGAAGCCAGCTGCAAGGAATGTACCTCAATGTCTTTGCTTCTTGCAACTTCCTCAAAGTTCTCTTGCTGCTCCAAAGTTTTGTCCACTTTGTCGTCAGTCATGCAGAAGCAGCGCAAATTGGATTCCACGGGGTCGTTCATTTTGGCAAATATCACAAACTTTGCCATATAAGGAACGCATATTAATTCTCTATAAAGCTGTGTTGCCAGCCCAACAGTCTCTAGTACTTGGTGGCAGTCTGCGAGCCAAAATCTGAGTGGGAAAAAGAAAACCATTAAATCAACTTTTTATTGTGCTTCAACATTGCTTAAGCCTTTAAAGAGAAACTGCGTCCTTGGTCACGTTGTATGTGTACTGTCCTACAGCTTTAACCATCTAGAAATCAGAATATCGGGCAATGAAATGCTGACAAACTTATCTGACCCTTTTAACACCAGTGTCTCATAAAACTGTCTGTCTGAAGGCTCATTTGAAGCCAAAGTGGGGAAATTTAATTTCTTGTGACCACACACAATTTATATTGTAATGTGCTGATGCTTCACTATACATTTGATTAGCTAAAACAAACACCTTTATAACACACACGGCAAAATCACATCTCTCATTTAGGTTGAACCAAATATGCCCATGGTGAAGTTTCCCAGAGATAGGTGTTATATTGTAATTTTTCTCATCTTATGATTAGGAGTTTGAAGACACGGGTGATACAAATTATAAATCATTTATACTTTGTATCAGTCTTCCCCACAAGATTTCAACCCTCATCTATTTGGTTCTTCCAGCAATTCTCTCCGTTCTCATAAAGGTTTTTACAGTTGCAATGTTATTTAAGGAATGATAAACTCCCTACCTGCTATACCATGAATATTCTCCACTATGTGATGTGTAATTTGCACAGATCTCATTAAATGACTCCAATCAGCAGGTAAGCCCATGAAGTCCATGAAGATTAATTTCATATCACAAATTATATTTTTGTGACAGAAATTTAATATAGTTTTCAACTAAAAAGCCCACAGCCAGAACTTAAATGTCTTAAAATTTTTAAACAAATACATTTTTAAAAAAGCAAAGCCCTGTGTGGCATGGCAGCCTTCAGAGGAACAGGCTGTGTGCCTGCCAGGAGACCTCGCCACAGCAGCACAGGCTGGGCCAGAGCTTTGTGTGCAGCCCCGGGTGCGTGGGATGCTGACCGGCGGTGACAAAGCAGCATCTGGGCCATTACTGCTTCATCAGCCTCGTGGAAGGCTTCCAGAAAGCCAGAGCACAACCCCACAACCATGCAGGGTGTAGGGAAGCCACTCCCGAGGTGCGTTTGGCAGCGTCTGCTCCCGTACCTGGCTGAAACATTGGTGGTGAAGGAGACGCAGTCGTTGGAAAACGTCAGCGGAGTGGTGCCCGTGATGTCCTCCCACTGCGCAGGCGAAGTGCCTCCTGTGCAAACACACACCACCGAGATTTCCTTTCAAACACTGAGCACACACAGACTGCAGAAATATCTCTATCTCACACATATAAAGAGAACCTAGGCATTACTGTTCTCCAGCAGCTGAGCTCCACGTTATACATGGCATCACGTGCCCCACAACAGGTAACAGTGATGTGAGCAAGGAACATACCTACAAGTCAACAGCAATCCCCCTTGATATCAGCCAGAACAGAATTACTCCCGCAAAAAACTTTTACTGACAAGCATGTTTAATAGCCAAGGCTGGAATTCTTCATACTGGCTAAATATAGAATTGTATTTAATAGATGTTGGGAGAGGTCCTTTACAATGGCATGGGACCAGATACAAAGCTCAGGGAATCAATGGGAGCCCTGGCAGTGACCTGAGCTGGCTTTGCTCAGGAGAGAGATGATCTAAACCCCACCAGCCCAGCACACCAAGGTTCCCCTACCGGAAAGCACAAGCTGTGAGAAATGTGAGAAACCAGAAACCTTTGCCAAGAGCAGGATTTTCTCTAACCTGTAATGCTACATAGGAGTCGAAGGCTGGGAGTCGTGTCTCCTTTGTACCCATTGGTTACTCCTTCTCCTGATGGAGGTGGCACAGGAATTGTCATGGTTATTGGCTTATGGAATTTTCTCCTTCTTGGCTCGACAGTGACAATGGGACTGAATGTTGCCTTGTTTCCAAGGATTTTTTTGACAATCTCTTCTGGAACTGGTTGAGCCTGTCAACACAGGAAAGATACTTAAACTAGAGCTATAAATTGTTTATAGACATGCAGAATTATTTTCTAAATGATAATTCTATTTTCCTTATATTTTCTGTAGAATTGTCTTTTTTTTCCCCAGGAATCCTTCTCAAGGGTGATTATTGATGCAATTCATGTTTAGATTTTACTCCACAACCTACTTGTGATTTCCTAATGGCTAGAGATAAACTATGAATCTCAGAAGGTTCCCTGCAGTATTTTCTGAGAGTTTTTCAGAGCATGTTTGGTTTTGTTCTTAATTTACAGTGATCAGTGATATTAAATATAATTTCAAAATGCAAAAAGAGGCCTATTTTGCACTTGAGAACTGAGGACTAGACACTGTCTCCTGGAGGTGATGGACAATTCTTACATCTCTGCCAAACACAGATTCATGCTCTTGAGGAACACTGCACTCTGACTGACCTCTGTACTCAGTGCTTCCTGTAATCATTAGAAATCCTTGTTGGGGTCAAAATCATAAAGAATCATGAAGTTATAGAAGACTTGTAAGTAAATTTCCCATTTTCTACAGTCGAAAGTGACAGACATGGTAATGGGAGTTTGCATCCATTTGCCTTTTTAATTTTTTAATTCCTTTAAGCTTTCAAGTCTATCAATCAGGCTGACCCGTGACCTGCTATTATTCAAACTGCAGAGCGCACAGATATGCAGAGAACATGAAGTTACACTGCAGTCACAACACTGCATACGCAGATGTCACATTGCCTTCACACTGGAGAGCTCTGGGAAGGCAGCTGGATAACCAGAAGAGCAGAACTTCCATTTTCTCATGATTAATCATCTTGAGATGTAAAGTATCCTTATCAGAAATGTTTCAGTGTGAATGTAAAGCACTGCAATCCAAACCAGCATCTCTTTTTCATGAATCCATCAGACTTGTCATGCTATTAAGGTAATTTTAAGTGGTAACTAGCTGAACTCAAAGATGCCTCCTATTCCTATGGAATATTTTTCCACTTTCTGTGCAGTTTGTTTAAGTACAGTTTCGGCTATTTGCTCTTCCCAGATTTCATCCCTAGGAACGCCAGTGGTCAATGTCCTAAGACACAGCAGATGTGCATGGGAGGTTTTTGACCCAGTAACAGCTGGCAAACAGCTGCATGTAATCCCTACCAAACACATTCCTGTGGCAAAGGGCAGCCCAGTGACCCCGTTCACAGGCTGCTGCTCTGCAGCAGGAGATGGGGCCTGCACATTGCCTGTAGAGCAGCTGGGGCTGTGATGGCTCCAGGTCTTTGCTTGCCCCTCTCTGTTCCTGGGGTGCCAAGCAATACTCAGGGAGGTGATCCAGGGGGAGCTGGGCTTTTGCCACAAGGAGGTGCCTGGGGGACACTGAGCGTGCCCAGGCTGAGAGGTGCCAGCTGAGACCTCAGGTGTGAAAAAGCCCCTTGTCACAGCCCGCTGCTAAGGAGCTGCAGGCTCTGTAGCTTCCAGTCTCGTGCACCGAGCCAGGTGCGCTTAGAGATGCTGCAGGTACGAACACTAAAGCATCTTTACCTGGAGCCCCACGCGGATTCTCTTGGTCAGAGCCCCCTCGGGGAAGGAGGCCTGGACACGTGGCACCGTGGTGCTGCTCAGCACCCCGCCCTCGGGCCCGATCTGGTTACTCTCCTGCTTGATCCGGGACACCACCGCGAAGTACTGCGGGAAGTCCTTGGTGACGATCCTGCAGATCCGCTTCTTCTCCAGCTCCTCCACGCTGTCCAGCTCTGGGGACAACACAGATAAAATGCTCAGGCATCCCCTGCCCAGGTTCATCCCACACTCATCTGTGATGTGAGGTTTTGAAAAAGCCTTAAAATGTCTAAGAAGGTTGGGGAGTTTTATTATTATTTATTTACTACAGGAGAAATAAAAAAGCCATTCAGTGCTATCGATTCTCAAGCTTTGCTTTTGCTGTGAATTTTTGCACAAATCTTAACAATGAGGGCCAACGGCAATAAACAAAAAGACTTGCTAGGACGTCTAAGTACTTGGGTGTGACAGTCTCTGCAGCAGCAGCAGCTGCTACGGAATGGCAGGTTTGTCACACAGCGCAGAAGTTCAAGGAGGGCAGAAAGAGATGGTCAAGTTTCTTCCCACTCTTATTTCTACCTAAAAGCACCCAAGTGCACTGATCTTTCTGTGCACACCTTCCAATTATTCCCAGTCACTTCCCTCATATAGCTCTGACACAGAAAACCACAGGAGATCAGAGTCACTTCATGAACTCTCTCCCTTCACATCAGGTGTGCAACCGAGAGCTCGGCCACCTAAGGCACTTGAGACAGTTATTTCCCAGACTGGCCTCCAAAAAGTCCTGACCAGACACTGAGCTCTCCATGAAACTGTGGAAGCGACAGAGCTCTATCTCCCACCACTACCAGTGAGCTGAACCAAGAGCAAGCTTCCCTTCCACAGCAGGCTTCCAGCCATTTGGTTATCTGCCCCAAAATAACTGCAGTGTTCCCCTCAGTTCCTAGAGAACCTAAATGCATCCTCAGACACAACCGAAACAGAGTCAGGTCAGCAACCATTAGTGCTCTCAGCCACATTCCCAGTTTGTAGGGTCACCAGGGCTCAGGAAAGCGCACAGAGTACCCACCCCTACTGACCAGTTAAGGACATGACATAGTTTTCCCCATATACACACTGGGGAGAACATTGTAATACAATAAAAATATAACTACTTTTGCAACTATATGTGTACATAGATGGTTTTGGTTTTTTGTTTTTTTTTTTTTGCACCACTGAAACCCCAAATGCATTGGTGAAATCCCTGTGATATAAACACTATACACTAATGGAGATAATTACGTAACTGTCATGCACTTCTCCTTGTAACTTCTTGCACTTGGCTTTTTAATCTCTTGTAGTTGGGTTTCATTGAAGCACTCCACAAATTTCAGCTTATTTTCTTCCTTAAAAAGGGAACCTCTAAAGAAAGTTTGTTCCTCAAAAGATGACATTTTTTTATCAGATCCAGCAAGAGAAAGCAGAAAGATAATAAATAATACTAAGAGAAAAGACACTTGTAAAATACTTTGTGACTGAGACATTTTCCTCCTCTCAATGTGTGAGCTCAATTACAGTTTCAAAAGAATTAGGATGTAAATTTGGTAAAATGTCAGTTTTCGACATTAAAACATTCAGCAGGTAGCTTGGATTAATCACACGGTGTTGCTGTGGATCATATGTACCTACTAAATTTCTTATCATAATGTCAGCTTCCATTTACTTTGACTCAGAGATTGATATCTGAAGCCCTCTAATGAATTAGGCATTCTGCCTGCAACCTCTGGAAGCAATGGCTTGTGCAGGAGACAAACTGGATTCTTAAACTCCCAGGCAGGTATAATCTTGACTGGTAAATCCTAATCATCTCCTGTTTGTTGCTAGAGACAAAATCCACTGTAAAATCTCACAGAGATGAAGGATAATTAAAATTCTCCTGATGCAGAAAAAGAGTAGTTTATACAAGAACATTTCAAAGTCCTTTGAGCCTGGCAGGCACTCTCCTTCAGAGGAGGAAGAAGATGGGGAGATTAGAGCGGCAGAGCAACAGTCAGGCATGGAGAGGAGTTGAACTATATATAGGGACGTTATGTTTGGATAATACATATGTAAGCTTCTGCAGGAAGTTGCCCTCTAACAGAAAAAGAAAAAGAAAAAGATGATGAGCAATCAAACCACCTCTCTTACCACCCTGAGAAATGCAGCGTTAGCATGACAGAAGTAATGAAACAGGGAAAACTAGTCCTGGGAGAGGTCACATTTCCCGAACACACCTCCTGCATTTTACAGAGGGAGATATCATTACTATTTTCCTCAGCTCATTCCTGGGCAAAGTGTTTCAGTGATAAACCTCAAAGCATTTTTTAGTTAGATGGTTGGGTTTTGGAAGGAAGGGGGTTTTAGCCGCAGAGAAGTACGCTATGCACCCCATCCGACACAGACAGGGATAGCCAAGCAGGGACAGGCAAAGCAGAAAGGATAGAGGCAGAACTGGAAAGAATCTCCCAATGTCACTGTCTCCCAGGCTGGTGCTTACAGCCCAAGAACACCTGCAGCCATTCAGCTCTAGGGAGTCAAGAGGAAGGTATTGTGAACGTAATCTGCACAGAGGTCTTCTCCTGCCACCCACGAGTACGGCGCACTTATCCTGTGATGGGTTGGTGGGAGTGATGGAGGAGGGAGGAGACGGAGAGAGGGGAAGGAGGGAGGAGAGGAACATCACACCTCTCCACCCTTTGGTGCACGCTGCCACATGAACGTTAAGGCTCCTGGATGGGAGAAGAGAAACCCAGCCATGTCCTCTAAGGTCAGAGAGGGACCTCACACAGGCTGTCTCAGGTCACGGGAGGCAATCACACCAGTTCTCTCTGAGGACAGGCAGTTGTGGATCAAGTACACCCACATCTAATACCTTTCTTTTTTTACTTTCAGGTAAGGTAACACAGAGCAAGAACCCTCTGACTCAAAATAGAGTAAGACAAGTCACGGAGCACCTGGCTGTTTCATGAGATTCAAGGTCTTTGTGTGATCTGGTGTCTGGTTTCCCTCGTCAGGGCCTCTAAAGGATTTTGCTAGCACTGAAAAAGCAAATCTCACCTGTACCTCCCAGCCTGAACAGCTCTCTGAGTTGTGCAACCCTCCCTCAGTCCTGGCTAGAGCAGAGCTGACCTGGTCAGCTTGCACAGACCACAGGGTGGGGGGAGCACAGGATCCCTGCTTTCCCCATCCAGAGATGTGCCCATTAAGGAACTGCTGCTCTGAAAGCACGGCATGGAGGAGGCAGCTTCCAGGTGGATAAAAACACAGGAGGGGGATGGAGGCAGGGAGAGCACATGGCAATGGGATGGGAAAAGCTGAGGGCAGGAAGATGCTGGTAACCAGACCCACCCCCCCAGCCTCAGTGTTTCACATACATAACCAGACACTCCCAGTGCCACAAGGATGTTTCAGCCTCAAATATTATTTATGTCTATTTTTGTGCAGTCTTTTATCTTGCCATTCACAACGTACAGTTTAACAGCAATATGTTTTAAAACTTTTCTTGGAAATGTGGCAAAATCACTGCCAAGTGATTTATGGTGGTATTTTAAACTTCAAGTATAAACAAGGTCACACTCTGGCTTGATCTGTCTATTCAGTTATGTAAAAACTCCTGCTTCCCATCTGAAACCACAACCGTGCAGCTGCAAGCATACTGTAGCCACAAGCATTTGCATTTCTTGGCTCACTAACTGGTTTGCAAATGACTATTAAAAGATTATCTACCCCAATGTGTGCATTTGTGCCCACAATTTGTCTAAGGGTACATCTAAAGGGAGCAGGAATGTTAAAAGCAAACACAAGTTATATCTAAAAGGAGTCTGTCTGAAAATGTAATGTATTTACCGATTACAAGACAGAGAGCTTCTTCCTAAAAAAATAATAAATTCAGAAAATACATATATATTATTTGATTCAAGTATAAATAAATGTAATATGGCCAAGAGCTGTGAATTGCTACCCTTGTGTTTGGAGCCACACTCCTCCTACTCCTAAAAATGCCAAGTTCCCTGTATTCCCTCAGCCCTGTATTTGCCTAAGTACAGCACCATCCTTAAAATAAAACCTATTTAAGCAGAAGCCTGATTGCACCAAAGAAAAATGGGCTCTTTACATCACGGTTCATTGTTCTCTCATGATAATAACCCAAAAGTTCTGCTGTTATTTAATCCTGCGTTAGCCCCGGAGCGGCGCCTCCTGCTCGGGATTATTTCGGGTCTAGGACGAGGTTTCCCAGCAGATGGTGCTGCTTCCAGCACAGAGCGGGTTTTCGGCAGTCCCCACGGAGGGCCAGGAGCCAGGATGTCCTTGCTCTCATCCCTGCTGGCTAAGGGCGAGAGCAGAGCAGCAAACGGCATCGTTAAAGCTCGGCGGATTAAGGAGCTGCGAATAAAGGTCTGATTGCCCTCCTTCGCTACATGGGTAGGAAAGGACTTGTGACCACGGCAGGTCTGGCAGAGAACGGAGGAGCTGCTTCTAACAGAAAATGGGCACTCCTGCAGCACCTCCTGGCACTTAGAAATGATTCTGCAGATGAGTTTTCCTGCAAAGACACACTAAATTTCTCTAAATAACTATGTGGCTGCTTTTTATTTAAATTAAAGCTTGCTTCTGCCTCCAGGGTTCATACCTGGAATAAAACTTCTTCCAAAGTTATCGCTTCTGAGATGCAAGATACTCCCCCAGGGCCAAGTCTAACTGGTATTTTGTAACAAACCAGTAAAAGTTCAGATGAAAAAGACCCCAACCCATTCAATTCTACAAATCTGTAATGTTTTTGTCATTGCTTGGAAGACCTTCTACACAGAAAAGGTGTCATTTAACTAGAGTGGAATTTTGTCAAAACCCTTGCACTATTTTAATGCAGGGTGGTTTTTTTTTTTTTTTTTTTTGTCTTCCTAGCTAGAGAACGATTAAGCTAAAATGAACTGAACAAATAATCAACACAGTGGATGTGTCTGCAGTATTTTTTGTCCTTTTCCTCTCACAAATGATTGCCTGGATTTGTAAAATCCATTCCTGAGGTTTGGCTTTTAAGGTGTCAAATATTTTCACTCTA
Source organism: Mystacornis crossleyi (assembly GCA_013400655.1). Classification (NCBI taxonomy): domain Eukaryota; kingdom Metazoa; phylum Chordata; class Aves; order Passeriformes; family Timaliidae; genus Mystacornis; species Mystacornis crossleyi. Next base: position 23,389 of record VYZQ01064593.1, on the reverse strand, counting down.
ACAGAATAATGTCCATCATGCTCTCTGTGATTACTTGGCTGTACTTATACCCACTAACCTCAAACAGCAGTTCCCCAGGAGGAAAGAGCCACCTGAAATGCTCAGTAGATCAGAAAGTTGTCCTGTGGCTCCACACTGTGAAGCTTCTTATTTTAGGCTCTAAGTATTGAGGGCTTCATGCCCACCTCTCTCAAAGGGTTTTTATTTATTGAGCTCATCTCTGTAAAATGTCAATTTATCCATATGTGAACTCTTTCATAAGCGTTGCAAGCTGCAGCACTTCAGAACAATATTTCTGTGCCCAGATTTCCTATCCTCAAATCAAACTAAGCTCAGTTTGAACAGCACATGAAGCAAAGAAGCAAGCTGCTGATCAGTGCTGATTACCTCGCCCCTGATAAGGCACCACTACTTCACCCAAATACCAAATCATCACTTCTGATCTCATGCCAGTGTGCAAAGAAGGAGGGGCAGCCGTGAGATTTTTCTTTTTGAAAGGTTACTGCATTCAGTCCTGCAGCAATCCTAACTCCCCAAGCCATACTATCCTGGACCATGTCCATCTCTTGCCTGTTTCACTGCTTTTAGGTACCCTTCAGTGATGAGGTTTATTTTATTTTTCCAAACCCACTGACAAACATCTGCAGTGTTTCTGCCCTCCTGTTTGGTTCTATTACATTTATTTTGAAATAAATGGCTCCAATAGATCATCATGTAATGAGCAGACCTTTGCTGTTGCTCTGTGTTTGTACAAGCTCAGGTGCAGTTCAAATACTGTAAGTTTAAGCCTATCCTGCAGTCTCCATTCCCAGATGATCAGGAAATTGGTAAAAATGCTAAATTTCAGATGCCCAGGGAGACCCTCACAACAGCACAACTCTCCACATTCCCAAGGCGTGCCTTGTGCTGAGGCTGCCCTTGTCAAACGAGGAGAGGCTGAAATCAAAGGCAGAGCTCCCCCACAGACACCTCTCTGAGCTGCCATCCACAGCCTCATCACTTCCTTCACAGGCTTTTCCTGATAATGAGAGAACTTCCCTGCAGCTTGTACCCTATCACACTATGACTTTCTGTAGGAGGTTATCCAGAGAAAATCCTGTGGATAAACCCTTACAGAAAACCAAAGTTCACACCACAAACTGTTTCATTCACACTCAGATGCAAAGAGCTCAAGCAATAGTTTATCAGCACAAGTATTGAAAAATGCTTGCTAGGAAAAGAAAGCAGTGGTGCCAAAGAATCACTGCAGCCCCACAGCCTGGCTTTGCCCACTATTTGTCTTCAGGGACCTTCTGAGACAGCATCTTCTGATGGATTTGTACAGCTGGGTCCCCTCACCTTGAGGGACTCTCACATAAACAGCACTGTTGAAGCAAAACACGGGAGCCAGACTTCCCAGGTGGGCACCAGGAAGGCAGGTTGTGTCCTTGTGGGAGGCAGTCTCTAAAAACACCACTGGAAATAAGAGTGCTCTACGGGCCGAGGTCTGGGCTGTGGGAAAGCCCAATGTAGCTGATATTTACACTTCATCCTTGGCTTGGAACGACCTTCCCGTGGCCCTGCCTGAGGAGCAGAGACACCTCTGGCTGGCTGTCATTCTCAAATTCATGCTGTAAAGCAACTGTGCAACGCTGCTTAAGCTTGGCAAGACTGCAGACCAAAATTCACCACTCATTTCAGGATGTCTGCAGGCCACTGCAGAACAATTCCTCCTTAAACTCTTTCCATCAGTTTAATATGGAACACACACTGTATTCCCTGAAGTCAGACATCCCCTGCACCGTTTTACTTTAGTTTGCTTTAGTCAGCTCATGTTAGCAAGCCTTCACAAAGGCAAGGCTTGCTAAAGCTTTGAGATAATATTTACCTTCATCCATGCCATTGAGTATTTCAGTTAAGTCTTCGTGTTTGCTGTCATACTGGTGCTCTTTCCATGTTTCACCGTTCTCACTTCGGAGTACGATCAGTTCTCTTTCCTTGCCTCGCATTGATCCAAAATGTGGGATTTCCACTATGACAGGGCTAGAGAAAAAGGAACCATGTTATTTTTAACCCTATATTTCCTCACTGCCCTTAATTTCCTACAGGTCCGTAAGAAAACTACAGTCATTTTAAATACTTAACACTGTTACGGTAAAAATGTTTTTAAAATTGCCAAAGCTGCACAATCCTTTATCATTTAACTATAATTAAAGGATAAATTGAAAATACTAATATATAGCTCATTTTCAGTGCAAATCTTTTGAAATACCTGCCTTCATGAAAAAAATAGTGACAACTTTTAGTAAGGAGAGTTCTCCCTGTTCATTTATCTCAGGGTGTAGGTGATCCAACCTGCACACGCAGCACAGCTGGCTTTTAACTGGCATTAGCACGGTCAAAATTCGGATTTGGCTCAGAGAGTTTGAAGGGACAAAGTCAGTTCAGAAGCAGTCTGGCTATCCCAATGCATGCAACAGCCACTGACTGTAACAGGAACCATGCACTTATGTAGATTTTGAACTTCAAACTAAGTCCCAAGGTTTTCAAAGCTCTCCCTGGCTCTCTGTTGATGCAGCTCCTGTGAAATAAAAGAGACTGTTTTTCTTTAGCTCCACGTTCTGGTTCTCATGCCCAGCATCACAGCTGCAACCTCTGCATGGCAAACATCACCGGGGAATCGATAGATCCTTTCAGAACGGATCTCTCTGGGCTGAACAACATCACGACCACATTTATATTAGTTAGCGCCAAACATTTTGGGGGGAAGGAAAGGGAATGAGAAGGTGGTTAATAATACACCTATGTCACCAGACAATGTACCTTCAACAGAGGACTGCAAGTGCATCACTGAACAGTTTGTATCAACAACCGACAGAAACCACCATTCACTTCATGTGCCATTCCTCAACAAAACAGACACTGTTGCCAAACACTTCACAGGCAGGATATGCATTTTAAGGTATGCTAAGACAAACCGACTGAAATCACACAGTAAGTGAACATTTATGGATTATGCAGCTTTAAGACATTTAAATAGACAGTATCATTATTTTCCTACAGAGGTTGTAAAGGGTTTAAGTGCTTTGCAACAACTTGGTTAAAAGCAGCGTGGCATGATGGGAGAAGTGTGCAGCATTTCTGTGGTACCGTACACCTGCCAGGTGTTGGGTGCATTAACCAATCTTTCACCTGAGCACGAAATCACCACGGCATCATGGGGAAAAACAAACTAGCTGGAAGCCCAGTTTGTATGTTGAATTCCCAAGGAGAAGAGTTAGTCTTTTTTTCCTCACGAAAATGATAAAAAGAGTTTAATGAATATATATTTTAGATGCTTTTAGGAACATCCAGTCTACTTTTCTAGTCTCAAGTCCTTTGACAAAAAAACAGGAATATAGCTGCTCTCTCCCATTGTGCATAGCAAAAAATAGCAAAAATTCAAATACATAGCTTAAGATATTTACACTCTAGTTCAAAAAGAGCACAAGCTGAAAACTAACACTGTAGTACAATCTTTGCAGGCTAATATTTCAGATACTGTCTCTGTAAATATTTAGAAACCACACAGTTTTGTGCATGACATTTAACGAGAATACTCAGTGAGAAGGTATTGAACAGGTTTAGAACACCAAACACTCACCAATATTTTGAAAACCTAATGCAATAAATTTCACGGTATGGTTTGAAAACAACAGTCAAAAACATATGGAAACATCCTTACATGTTTAGACTATGCACTGCGGTTCCTTTTGGTAGCACACTTGGCTTCGTAAATTTATTTTAACAAGATGCCTCTTGCAGGTTGAAAAGGTTAGTATTTCTCCAATCTTGCTGAATCAATTCATTCACTTGATAACATTTTTTTTCTAAATAATCTTTTGTAAGTAATAGACTTTATGTGATCACATTTTACAAATGCTCTTCCCAAAACAGTCTCACTCGAGGCCTGTAAATACCTTCTCTACCACAGGGTTGAACTTAAAGGACTGCCACCGTGTATTAAAATGTATTTAATGCAGTAGAAACACTTCAAATTTAAAAAATTACAAAAGCACAGAAGTTATGAAAGCAGAATGCTGGCAGTGAATTTTACATGCCTATAAGCACAAGGTAGTAGCAGAGCTATATTAAATCAAGCCACTATGATTTTCTTTCAGTGACATAAATCAACTGAAAGTTTTAGGAAACTTAAAAAAAATAATGGGAATAACAAAAAATTAGAAACAAAAGAAAAACTGTAGACATTCTGTATCTTTTCCGTACATATCCTACCCAATAAATTTTGTTCCTTGTGGACCAAGCTGCAGGATTCGGCTAACCATGCTCTCACCCTCATTTAGAGGGGGAGGACTTTTAGGAAGATGCAGTTTACTGAATAACATCCATGCAGCAGAAAGAGAAACGAGAAGGGGAAATTAGGAACAAGCTGTCATTCCCGACAGAACCAGCAGTTTACACCAGGGTGCCACTCACGGTAATGAACAAAATTTATAATTAGGAAAAAAAAGGCCACATCATAGTGGATTGTTTCCCCTATTTCGAGCTTTAAAAACAGTCAGTTCCTAGCACTGGTACTGCTGGTACCACCACTCTACAGTAGGTGCTCCACCTACTGTCACTTGTCACTCCAAGTGGTTTTGCTCCACAAGACGGAGACAGGCAGCTCCCAGCAACTCCAGAGGGAGCCGTGCACGTGTTGGGAACAGAGCTCAGTATCTGGGTCCCTGTGGGTTTCTTGAGGACAATTCTTTGTGACAGTGCTGTTGCTTTAAATACTCTACAGGCAAGAGGGTCAAAACCAGCTCTGGGTTTTCAGTGTGCGACTCCTCCTGACTTCCAAGGCAGGTTGCATGAGTAGGTGGGGGTGGGACCTGGCCTTCCCATGGCTTTCCTTACCTTCATCTCCACCCTGCGGTCATCAATGAGGCAAAACTCTCCTTAAAATGCAAGAGTTCTTTCCAGAAGGAATGGCAGGTTGGCATTTTTTAATGTTTTAAGTTAAGTAGCCTCTGTTACGTGCCCAGATGAGGTAGAGCCAATGTTTAACTACTTAGAGCCACAGGATAAAGGGAACGAAAGGTGCGACATGAGCGTAAACAACTAAACTCAGAACAACTCACCCTAAAAACTGTGCCCCTGCTGGCCCCATTTCTACAAGCCGACTTGCCAATCCTTCTCCTTCGACCATGGGTGGTGGGCTGGCCAGTTTGTGCCTCTTCACCAGGCGGCAGGTGATGCGGGTGGGCGCCGTGCACTTCCGCGGCGGGATGATTATCCTCATGCCATGGTGCCGGCTGCCCCTCATCGAACCCCCGCGTGCATCCACCATAAAACTAACCAGGAAACTGCAGGGAAAGGAAAACACATCCGTGAAAACGGTCACAAAACAAGCACATCAGCAAAGAGTCAACAGACACAGACTTTAAAACATTAGAAAAGTCATCCCGATCCCAGCTAAACTAAAAAGAACATGAAGATCCTTTCAAAACTTATACTTACTTACATGTTAACTATTGGTTATCAAAAGCAGGAATTGCTAAAGCTCTAGCAACATCATGGTGAAATGACCAGGTTCTACTGAGCAATTTGGATTAAAAGTGTACACAAGTAGGGTATTAGTAGTGGTTTGTTAGAATTTTAAAACATCCCTTTGTTGCTGTTAGCTCTACTGTCCACAAATGGGAGTAATTAGCCTCACATGCATTAAGTAACCAGACAGTGTAGAAAAAGGAGAATCAAAAACGCTTATTATTTTTGGAATCTCAGTCTTTAAAACCTGCAAATACTCCTGATGGCTGCCAGAGCAAGGGCCAGCACCATGGGTGACAGTCACTCCAGGCTACTAAGGGCTTCCACTGATGGGCAAGATAAGTGATGACTACCAAGTATGTAATGCCCTTTAGGCTACTGGCTCCCTGGAGGAAATCATGCCATTACTTCTCTTTGAAGATTAAAATTCATCAGCAAAAACACCCAGACATTAAAGAAAAATTGCACTTGCTAGCATCATTCCAATGCATAATTTTCCATTTTATAACAAACGGGTAAGAAATTATATTTGTAAATGATGAGTGGTATATTTTTGAATAAAATCCTTTCTATTAGTAAGGGAATAATTAAAATTAACAATTAAAATTAGAATAGCTTCAGGTAGAAGACGCAATGAGAGGCTGGTATCAAGAGGGACACAAGTCACCAGCTCAGTCTAGAAGCCAGTACAGCTTTTGTTTTCTCCTTCTGTATGATAGGCAGGCACTGACACAGCTGACACATCTGTCATGTGGCTTCACTATTTTTTAACGCTGTGGCCAAAACTTCCAGCTTTTAAGAGCTAAACCTTCACATGTCTAACAGGTGAATCCATTCAATTTCTGGCCTCCTGACAGTAAACTGAACTAAGCCAATAATCCAGGGGATTGCGAAGGTTCTTGGAAAAAAGCCCCCAGGTGCTCTGAAGTGTGACTGGGACTCTGTGCAAGACAGTTCCATTTGCTTTGAGACCAGCAGGACATCAACAGCAGCAGCTGACAGGCACGGGCCGGGCCTGCAAATAAGCTGCACTCGGAAGTCTGGCCAATGTGGGTGGGAAAAATCTGCACAAAAGCAGGAGGGAAATCAACATTTGGTATTTAGTGGTCTGCAGGAGAGAGGTAAGTAAGGACACAAGCTATAAAAATACAGGAAGTAGGACAGAAATGTCCAGCTGAATTCCACATCAAGAAATTGCTACATTGCCTTTCTTCAAATTAAAAGCCATCAGTAAAGATGGGGAGGTAAAACTGCTCTCTGAGATGACCCTAACCCAAATTTGTAATTTCTCATGCCCCAGACACTTTACAATACTGAGGCATGATATTTCACACTACTTTTCATACAGAAAAGCTGTATCCACATTCCTGTATTTCTCTCCTAGATAAATGCACTGTACATTCCAACAAATCCAAATGTTGCCACTAGGGTATCCCAGCTCCTCACAAGAGGAATTGTTTCAGCGGGCCAGGATCTTGGCTATCCAAACGCTTTCTACAAATATTAAACCTGTGTCACAACCAAGATGCTTGATCTTTAAATTATATACTCTATAAGTGACTATAATCTTAGCACTTACAGATGCTTTGCTGGCCTTTTAAAATCGTGCATGATTTCTGTCTGCAGAGGAGATGGGGTCATTTCAGACTGCAAGTGTGCAGGGTGGAGGGATGCCTGGCTGGAGCATCCCCAGGGCCGAAGCTGCAGCAGCTCCAGGGAGGCACAGCTGGTCAGTGCTCCATGGAGGAGCCTCCTGGGGAGCTTGGCAAGGTCGGGCTTGGCCTGATGGCTCAGCACACAGCAAAGTTTTGGAGAGCTGCCTATCATGTACACTGTTACTGGCTATTTAAGCCACCTCAGAATTCATAAGGAAAAGGAGGCTTTCATCTAATGCAAAAATGCCAAAATTTACAAATAAGATGCAGTCTTCTGTACCCAAACTATTTAAATGATGAAAATTATATAAGAGCAAACTGTCAAAAATCTCTAGGCACCTAAATCAAGTGTCTTAAATTAATAATTAAAAAAAAAAATCAGTAGAAGTTAAAACTAAAAACCTACAAAAAACAGTCCCTGAGTTACCAGGGGTGTTTAGGCTGTAGATTTTGAGGTCAGTCCAGCCTCAGCAACCTGGAGCTTGGCACTGCTACCACACACTGCTCACAGCAAGGGTAAATAACCCTTGACATGAGCCTGTGCCCCAGAGCAGGAGCCAGCCCCTTGCAGCTTTGGTGTCTGCACCACACTGCAGCCTGCGGTGCAGACAAAACCCGCAGCAGATCAGCCTTTGTGCGTCCTGCTCCCAGAGAGGCAGCCAGTGTCAGCAGCACATTAATGAATTATTTCCTTGTTTAATTTTCCGATTAGTAACTTACCGTTTAAACAATAACAACAATTCCAAACAGTATTTCATGCACTTTCTATCTACAAACATTAGTAGCTGATGCTTACCTAAATTAACGTTGCACTAATAATGGAAACTACAGTATGACCTCTAAAACACAATGCTAAAGGCTAATGAGCATTTCTACTTGAATACATGGAAGGGATGAGGATGTGGTTGGATGCACTACAAACATCTACACACACTCTGTGGGAAAAAAAATTTTAAAAAGAAAATAAAACGAGGATTCACAGAAAGCACAGAGTTATCACCTTGAATCATACTGGGGGAGTGGAGAGGAATAGCTGCAAAATAATTTAGAAAGCAAATGGGAAAATTAATGTAAGATAATTAGAGGCAAGCAACAGAAAATATCAATAATAAGTGCAAAGAAAAAGTAACAATCAGAAAAATAACAAAAGCAACATGTCTGAAGGCCAGCTTTATAAATTATTTGGCTTTTGCTTCCCATATCATGACATATGCCATATAAAATATGCTACACATGGAAAATAATCTGAAAGGGACGGTTCATTTAATTAGTCAGCGCAACTCCATAATTTCTCTGGAAAATGCAGAAGCACATGGAGAAAAGCATTTACAGTTTACTCAGTCAGCAGAAATCTACTGCAACACAAGTTCTTCACTGAATTCCCAAAACATGCTCCTCTGTGCCATGGAAAACCAGTTCCTGCACTTTTCTAAAGCAGTTTATTTTCCCAAGCATAATGTATAAACATAAGTAGGGCAGGATGCTTGAAAAGAGCATCAGTCCGTGCCACTCATTGCACTGCTGTCAAAAATGAGTTCTGTGTGTACAGCAGGTGGGAGTAAACTATAGTAAATACAATTTAAATCTAGTAAACTATAATGAATCTGATTTATTCCACCTTGCAAGACTGGATCCAGTATTTCTGAGTTTCTCAATATTGGAAGGCAGTGTGGCGCATGCATTTCTTTCTTTCAGCTAAGGAAACAAAGGAGTTAAAAAAGGAAACACGAAGAGAGCACACCCCCATTTTACTTTGGGAATGCTGCAGGAGTAAGCTCACATCTGACAGCTGAAGGTCATTTTGGTGAGGGTCTCTACCCTTCCAGAGGCCTCAAGATTCATGATGCATTTCAATGTACTGCTTACAATGGACCCTGTTCAAAATATATGCTGGCAAAACAGCTTATCTGAACTCAAGAAGAAAAACATGAAACATTATCTTGGCTTAAAAAAGGGAAAAACCAGAAGAATTGAAATCCCTGCCAACAACTTCTTCTTTCTTCTCCTTTTGCTGATACATTGCTGGATCGCCACATCCTGCTCCCAGAATTCCCCTTCTGCCTGGGTTAAGAAATGAGAACAAACATCGATGCTGTCTTCTGACAGTGGTCAAACGGGGAAAAGAGTGACCCGAGGCAGCAGTGGAGCTCCTGCCACGGCACATCGGGGAGCCCTGTGAGGGTGGAGATGGCAGAGGGCAGTGGGGTCAGAGCCGGGCCACAGGGCCACCACACCATGAGGGCTGACAGGCCCTGCCCCCGGCCACAGAGAGAACTGGGGACAAAGAGAGGGATGAAGCACCCCAAACAAGCAGAAAAGGATTTGCTTTTCAGGAGAAGACTGGCAGAAGAGATGTGAAAAGTCATGGTCCTCTCTATCAGAGGTACTGGAAGATTAGAAGGGAACATCTGTTGATTGCCTGGGAAAATCAAACAGGATCATATTACAATATGGGGCCACAACTGAAAAGTAAATAAACAACGAGTGAGGTTTGGGGTTTTTTTCCTAACAAATGAACTGAGTCCTCAGAGCATCACTTCTGATGGACTTTCTATGTCAAACAAGAAATGCAATGGGTCAGACAAGCCCTATGCATTTGGAGAATGTTTTGGTTTATGCCCATTTGGAGAGCTACACCTGTTTGAAGCATATCTGTCCTCTCCTGGCCACACAGCCCCACAGTTTGCTCCCCTCTGGGCAGCAGCTCAGACCACCTCTGCATTAAAGAGGGCTCATGTACCAAGGGAACAGATCTCATGTGAAAGCTCCCATGTGCACAGAACGTATGTTTAGAGGGCTGGAACCACCGGTGAACGTGCTGAAGACCTAATGGCAGGCAAGTGTCCCAGAGGACTGGCAGGAAGAAAACATCAGACCTATCTTCTATCAGGATGAAAAGAAACCAGAAAATTTTAGATCGATCAGTCTAACCAAAATTACCAGGAAATATTCAGGAATAAATTATTTAATCATCATTCTACAAGGGCCTAAAGGATCAAGGTAATTAATCAAGATATTACACCTTGCCTACCACCAGTCCTCAAAATAAAACCAAACCAAAAACGTAAGTGGCAAGAGCAATTCATGCCAAACGAATCTGAATTCCATCTTTGATGTGTGGAAGTACTGCCTTGGTAACTCAGCAAGCAATGGAGGTACAGGATAGATAAGGTAAGTGCAGGATCACCTGAGAAGTTACCTCGAAAGAGATACCATCAGAGCTTTCCTGAAAGGGAAGCTTGAAAGGGAAAGGGAACTTGTCCTGGTACAGGTACTAGGCTAATGTCTTCATGATTTCAACACAGAAAAAAAGGTCTGAAAACTCTTCGGAAAAGAGGATCAGAATTAGAAGCTCTCTTGCTAAAAAATGGGAAAAGGGGCTGGAACCAACAAACTGAAATACCATAGAGAGAAATGCAAACAGAGGGGAGAAACCAAACCCTTAAGCACTATACCAGTAAAAATTAACCAAATTTCAGGATTTCAGAAGAGAGCCAAGAAATTCTAGCAGATCACAAACATCCACCGACAGGAACTGAAGCTACCAGAAGGATAACTCTCACTGTGGGACTGAGTCAGACCAAAGGGGTGGCGATGCTGGCTTACAAACCAGCTCTCATCAAAGCGGGGAGAGCTGTGGCAGAGCAGCATGAGCGTGCTGAAAGGGGGAAAGCACCACCTAGGAGGGTCTGGGCATTTTAGTCTAAAAGACAGGATTATGTGCCTTCTGACATAGAAAACAGTTGTTAAGAGGCCAGGAAGATACTGTTCTCCATGACCACTATGGATATGACAAGAAATAGGCTTAGTCTGAAGCAAAGAAATGTTAAGCTGACTATCAGGGGAAGAAATACTGTAACAAAAGATAGTGGACTCCTGAAGCTGTGGGCCTATGGAATCTCTTTATTTTTAGTGATTATTAGGACATTGAATGTATTTCAGGAATTCCTTGACAACATTTTATCCTGGTAAAGCAAGGCTACCAGCTCTCTGAGGTCCTTTGCCAATGCACTGTTCCGTGATAACCACTAGTCTTGACATACTGCAATTCTTGACATTTTCATGCTAGCACTGACCATGTGCAGTGTTTTAGCAGCTTGGGACCTAAAAATCCACTGTTGTATAGATCTGTTCAGCACATGCAGGTGTTTATGTGTATTGTGGGACTGCAGCTTTATATTTGTGGGACTTACTGTATTGGAAATGAAATATTTTGTTCGGTATGTGCCACACTCATTTTTATGATAAGAATGCAATTAGTAACAAAATGGGGAAGTAAATTAAAACGGATATGAGATTTTACGTCCTGATCCTGAAAACCAAGCAACAAATATTTACACTAGACAATCTAATAATATGCAAAGATTACTTACACATTCATTTGCAAATTTTTACAATATGCATTCAGACATCGGTACTACTGCATTTAAATCAAGTCTGTGTGGCACTGTCAAGAAGCACCTAAATTACAGTGATGACTCATAAGTAAACAAATAGCACCACTAAAATCAAACTACAGATACTGGAGACTAGGCAGGAGCTTGAAGGTATAAATAAAATAAGAGATCAAATTAAAGCCCCCCACTTCTTCCGCTATGAAAGAACAGAAAGCACAACATTCTACCTCTGACTTCATATTCCAAATAATTTAATACAATGCAAACAAAATCGTCTCATGACACTTAAAGCAAAACATAAGCAACACAAAAAGCAAAACAGGACTCTTAAAGAGAAGCCTGTTGGATTACAGTGTTTTGGCACTCAGAAAATTAAGTGCAGGAGCAAGTTTTTTGTTTGATATGCAAGAATTTAGGCTGATTCCTGTTATTAAGCACTCTCCTTGAAGTCAGTGTGAATTTTGCCACTGGCTTCAAGTGGAGCAGGAACAGACATGTTATCAGCCACTACAGCAGGCTGTATTCTGCAGCTAACAATACAGTTCCACATCTAAAGGTAAAGGAAAACTGTTAAGTGACCTACCCAGAATGGATGGGACTCGAAACAAGGTTAACATTGTCCAAGGTGTCTGCAGCCCAGCTATAGTGCCTGAGAGAATCAGAATCAAACTCCCTTTGAAACGTCAGGTGCTTCAAAACAAAACAAAATAGAAAAATTGAAATTTAAAATTAACATTAGAAACACTTGGCTTAAATACAAGCTTGTTAATATAATTATATTAAATTTAGATCTGGTCCTTTCCATTAAACAGTGCTGATATCCCCAGGGTTAAATTACTGAAAATCTTGTAACAGAAACATGAAATACACACACAAACTCTTGTCTCTTCAAACATCCTTTCGCCCACTTTTGGCATTTCCTTCAGTTTCAAGTACGTCTGTCATACTTGACATAAACAGTCTTTACTTACTTTCATGTGCCAGGATAAAAAGATTGGGAAAAAAAATTACCATTTGTAGTGCAGTCATACACCATGTAGACAGGCAGTGTAATACTCCGCCTCAGAAGATGCCATTGGATAGATCCTTATTCAAGCAGAACCTGTGAATAACTTCCCTGGGAGTTTCACTGAGGCTGTGAACGCAGGAGGGGCTTGGTTTGTCTTTAGGCACAACCAACATGGGCACTGTTTTGTGGCGTGCCACTGTCCCTACTCATCGGGACAGAAATAGCTTTAACCCTGTGAGGCTATAATTAACTCCCCCTCGGACAGGCACTGAGGTGTGATTTGTTTCTCCTGCTGCCCACGCACATGGACATTCCTGCATCCTGTGCCCCACAACATCCCTCACACTATAAATCCTCTCACTGGGCAGCAAAGACATTCCAGTAAAATACTCTTTTTCCTTTGCTTCTCTTGTCTTAGGAAATTAAACCAACTAAAGTCCAAATACTGTTTTCCGCTATTTCCAGGGTGATATGAAAGCTTCTCCCCAATTTAAGAAGCACTATCGTAAGTCACATCAACAAAAGTAAGTCAAGAAGCAACACACACAATCTTCACCCAAGACGGTGTTAAAGACGTCGGTGTTTCCCGTAAGTAGGTTGTTTGCTGCTTAGAGGCAAATGCAGCCAGAGAGAGCAGCCTGTTTGGACTGAAACCTCATGGGCTGTTTTCAAATCAAATTCAGTGGGCTCAAGTCAAACCAGAGCCAAGCACACGTTTCTACACGGGGAAATCTTATTATTTCCACCTGGGTTTTCATATATGCTGACACATACTGGTAGTGCAGATTAATTATTTTGTATAGAAATATCAGCATTAGAAGTAAATCTGGGAAATTCAGTCATGAACATACAAAAATACTTCTCTTGAGAAGCTTCCACAAGATAAGCAGGCAGATTGTTACTGTGTTGCTGGCCAGAATGTGCAACGCTCCCATCACTCTGGGGTTTCCAGAAAACCACACTCTTTAGGCATTTCTTTTATTAGAAGTGAGGATCCCAGGTTGCCTTCCAAAAACTACTGACACTGTAATTTACTGCCCATGGACAGAAATCCCTGCAGAGTGCAGCTTTGCTCTCTCACCCGTCCAACCTCCTGGCTCCATGCCTCCTCCTCTCCCTACCTCTACACTTCTATGAAGGATCTTTTGTGAAACTTTGTGCTGTAACAGATGTGCTTGAGGCCTGATGGTTCAAGCACAGACAACAATGAAGGGCAAACTTGCATGTGTTAAACAGCAAGATACACCATCAGACATAAAAGATAAAATGAATGCTGTCAAAACAATTACAATTAAGCAACCTCAGTGGACTTAATTAGCACCATTTGAAAAATGTATTGTAATTTAGTTTAATGAAGACAGTTTTGTTACTCTTTCCAGTAAGATACTATGGATCCTCCAGCATTTCCTGAAGAGCCCGTGGTTTAGGCAGGAAAGCCATCACTGTGGATTTCTGCTATTCCAAGTGATTTATAAGAGCTCATACTGAGCACATTATTACTTTTGATACCAAACAGTGCAAGATTCAGACAGGTTGTTTCAGGCATTGTAAAAATTTAGATAAACAAAAATAAATCTATTACTTTGCTCAGTAATAAACTTTATCATCAAAAATAGACCAAAGCAAAGAAACATAAGAAACGGGCCAAAGGGAACAACACAATTTGGTGTTTGTCCTTGAAAGGCCTGCTAAGCTGTACCGGCGTCACCGCACCGAGGCCCAGGCATGCACCAGGACACAGCAGCAAATAAATGTGGGGTCAGGTTTCCTGTAACAGAGGAAAAATGCTTATGTCCCCTTAGCAGTGGGATATAGAAAACTAAGCACAGGACCATATAAATTCCAAGGAAATACCATCACTCCAAAATAACCTGTGCTAGACAGAGGTGCCGTGGCGCTCATGGATGTGCTGCAGGTTTGCCTACACTCGTAGGTGGGGCTCCTCAGTCCAGTTCCTTGCCCTGAGACATGGTCTGTATGCCAGGTGACTGGGTTTGTTTTAAAGCATTCCTCTCTGACCAAGTGCACTCAAACAGATCTTTTGGACATATTTAGAACAAGCAAAAGCCCAAAGCCTGCAGCCAATAATTTTGGCGCAGAATCAGAGTAGGAAAAGCTGATAGCTGGACACACTCATCTTACACACAGCACACATCTGTGGATCTCATTTTCCCAGGCTGTTGAGGTGCTGGATTTTCTATGCAGGCAAAAAAAAAAAAAAAAAAAATCTTCCTGCGTAAGTCGTAATATAAGCAGTCCAGAAGATAGCACACTGTCAGTGACATCAAATCACAGGATCCAGTCTGTGTTTGGTCAGGTCCCAGTGTTCCCTCCCTGGACGGAGGGAGATTAAAAAGGCATTGCTAAAGGGTGTGGCAGCCTGAGATGCAAATGTGTGTATAAAAATACTGAGGGTTCTGCTGGCAAGGATCCCGCTGTTTGCGTAACTGAATATCCAGGCTGTGTAATATCAGAGTTCAGCAAACAGAAGAATTTATGCTTCCTCCCAGATGAATTTATCCAGACTGAAGTGATTCAGCAAGCTGCTATTTAACGGACAGCCCAAGTCATCCTGCTTTTGGATGATTAAATTCAGAGGTTGATGTAAATTATTCCATGGAGGAGTCATTTGGATTTAGTCTGAGTTGCTGCATCCAAGGTAACACGCCAGGACACAGAAATTTTTGCTTTGCTCCAGCCAGGTTATGAGGTACAGTGTGGCCTGGATTCAGAATTCCCTGTGAACAGGATCAGCAATAAACCACCAAAGGCAAACAATGGAGAATATCGGGACTTCTAAGGAATTATTAGAAACTCTTCCCTAACACTCCATGTGTTATGCTGGCAGTGAGGTTCGGTAAAGAATGGTTTCAAATCTTCCTCATTTGACTTTCCAGACTCCCAAGTCTACCAGGGATCCTGGGGAGAGGTGGCTGTGTGATCTTCTATCTTAACCTGACCAAGAGGTTGGCAAATGCTCCTTACTCTTTTATATACTGATGTTTGTGATAAAATTAATTCCCTATAAGTGACTTTGCTGTTGCCATGAACTCCAGACAGGTCTGAGCTGTACAAAAGGAGAGGAAATGGCATATACAGACAGGCAATGGATCGCTCTGTTCCAAAGTAGTGTGATTCCCAAAATAGCCTTCACTCCGCTCAGCTCCCAGATGGACTTTTAGAATATTGGTTTCAAACCACAGTGATCTTTGTTCCTGTGAATTCCATTGGTGGAACACAAGTAGTGCTTTTTTTCCCCCCCAGCCTTCTACTGTCATAGCAGAGATTATCTAGGAGCCCCTTAAGGTACAGAGGGATGAGAAAGAGGGACAGGGATACTCTCCATCTTCCAAATGCATTTCTCCTGCTTCAGCCAAAAGCTAGGGCTGGGCAGAAAACCACAGGAATTCCAGAGGATGGATAAATTTTTGTCAGGACATGGAGGTTTGCAGAAGCCACAACAGAAAGTTTTAGCTGGTCTCTGTTTCTCATGAAGATAGTTTGTTACCTTCATGTTTGTTTGGCACTTTACTCACCTCTCAAGACAGGACTGACATTTTTTCCCACTACCACATTCTTTGAGAGCTGTTAAGCATAGAGCTGGTTTTAGGTCTCGTTATGTGATAAGATGCACCCTAGCTGCTAAATCCATGCCATCTACTTTGATGGGAATCACAAAAATAGCCAGAATCATAAAACAATGCAATATATTCTCAGATGAAGAAGTCTTCCTCTCCTCTGAAATTTCCATCATATCAAGAACACTTAAAGAAGTCTTAGTATTAGGAGGCATCAAAGCAGCTTTAGGTTCTCAGCCCTGACACGGAATTTCTTGTCCCCAGTGCCAGTAGTTGCAGATTTTGTTTTATGACTTCAAACCAAACAAAACCACAAAAGCACTGCTATGCAAGCTTTGGAAACTCTCCCTAGATGGCTGTTGCAAATTATGGTTATTGAAGGTTTATAGCGTTTAACTTAAAAGTAACAATCTAACTATAAACATTCGGTTGCTGAAGTCAGAATCCAATTTCTGCCATTCTCATAACGCTACCAAAACTCTGTAAAAGCTGTAGTAAAACTGAATAGCTCATACCGCAGTAGAATTTACAGACTAATACAATCAAGGTTTAAAATGTACGAGTCCTGCTCTGTGGGCCTTTTTCTTCCCCATGAAAATATCCTCTGAGATCAGTAACCCCAAGTGCAGGAACGGTCTGTGAGAACAGCAGCAGAAAACCTGTGTTTCGTTCCAATCCACCTTATGCTCTTCCAGGGCATAAACAACAGTTTCACTCCACAGTCCTTTCCGAGTAAGGATTTTCATGTGAATTTTTATTCAGCTACCTAGCAGATCTTTGACTTCTGTGTACCAAGAAACTCTTGAGCAGTTCAGCTAGATTTTGAAATCTGAAGCAAGTCTACCAAGGAAAATGCTGAGGAACTCACAAACAAAGCATACAGTACTCCATTATCCCCAGCTTTTGGAAAGACTTTCCCACGCTATAATCAGGTCAAAAGATGCTGCTTTTGTTGTATTAGTCATTGCACAAGTCTTTAGAAGATACATAAACTGAAGAGTCTATAATAGCTTAATCTTTACAAGGCCAAATTCTTCCCAAGAGCGGAAAAACAAGGACAGCAGTTGGAGTCCCCTCCATGTGGACAGAACAGGCCAAAGTAATTCCCAGTCTATGCAGTACAAAGGTTGCTTCGTGCAAAACTCGTTGCTCCCAGCTTATCAAAGCACTCTAAAGATACACGAGGCCCGCACTGACCTCAGCCAATAACCAACCCATGCTCAGAAATGTCATCGGGCCCTGAAAGACACTTTTGGTTTGGGACCCCACCACCTGTCCCTTGCAGGATCAAAGCCACAAAGTGGTAACCCCACCATCTCTTGTTCACAGCTCCTTTCTTGCCCCTTTTCACCAGCTAAGAGAGCAGCCACGGTCTCTGGCAGCACAGCTGAGGGAGGGCTCCACACTGCAATCCCCTGCAAACACGAAGCACAGCTACCTGGCGGCAGAGCCACGGCACATACCTGATCCTTTGCTGGGACCAGCAGCTCTTCAATCATCATGCTGTCTCGGGCATAGGAGCTCCTGTTCAGCGTGTAGGACCTATCCGAACTGAAGGAGCGGAGGCTGTTGTATTTACCATTTATCATAGAAAGTGCAGGTGACAATGAGATGAACAGAAAATAAAAATAATAAAATTAATACATGCAACTTCCAGGGATAGCATAAGATGGCAAAATATACATAATCTGTGAAATAAATACAAGGAGGAAAACGGAATAAAAAGTATTTGACTATAGTTAAATATTCCCTTCCCTACAATATGCATAAGCAAAATCTCAACAGATGCTTACTGCTTTGGCAGTAATGTTGTGGTTTTAGAATAAATCTAGGAAAGTGTATTCAAGCATTCAGAACTTTGATAAATATCTCCATGCCCTAATCCTGAAGGCAACCCACGAGGGCAGGTCCCAGGGGAGCTGTGGGTAGGTCACAGTGCCTGCCCACACAGCTCAGGTTGCTGAAGCAGGTTTAACTAAGAGCCAGTTTTATGTGATGTCAATCTCTTTGTAGGGATAGCTACGGTATTTATAACAATGCCAGAAGTGGTTCAGCCACAGTTAGAAAGGAAAGGATAATAAGTTTGAAATGAAAGGAGAAATAAATTTGCTTATTGACAACCAAGTACAGATGCCGATGTTTTGGGAATTATTTTGTGCACGTTAAACTATTTAGAAACAACTATGATCACTCTTAACGTGTTGCAATTAAACCAACGTAGGAGTGTTTTACATTTAACCCTGGAAGGTACATTATGGTATGTGCTAAAAACATGCTGCAGGCCTAGACATGCTTGCTACGTGACAAAAAATAAAGTAGTAAAAAACGTGAATTAATATAAAGCAACATCCACCAACATATTACACTTTTGAACTAGCAACAGTTTTCACACTCAAAACTCTACAACGTGTTTCATGCATTTAGTAGTTGCTAATTGAATTTCTCTAATCCCTTAGCACACGTTCTTTCTTGTGCTGGAAGCAGAACTGGGATCTTAATTACACACTGTAGGCATATGTTAAGCAGACTTTTACATGATAAAGGGCATAAGGAATTTAAGTTATATTTGGTATAACAGAGGGATATTCTCTAGGGCTGAACCCACCCCACGCCCCACAAAATTAAAGCATGTCACTTTCCAATGCTGAATAAAATGAAGATAAGCAATGGCAGCAGCAGAAAGATGAGAGAGATGTAACACGATGCCATGCCTTCTTACCTGACTTTTGGACTAAAGCAATTTACAGTGGAAAAGAAACAGGAGAAATAGAAAGCAAAGAATCAGACAGGAAAAGCAAGATGTTATGGCTGGATGGCTTATATATTTAATGTGTTCATTTCTTAATGTTACACTCAGAATCAGCAGTTAGATACATCCACAGAATACTTTTTTTTGCTAAATAAAATACTTCACAGGAAAAACCACTGTATTTGTCTCCTCTGAGCATAACATGGGCAATGCAAAAAATGAGCTACGCAGCAACAAATAGTAATGGCACTGCTGAAACCAGAAGCATGGGAATATTAGATTTCTCTCAAAGAAAAGATAACACGGGGTTGAACCCTCAGATCTCCCTAACAGATCGTGATTGAGGAATTCTGCTCTCCCACCTGCACAGGGAGCACTCCGTGCAAGAAGAGAGCTGCAAGGAGTGAAAGGTGTCAGGTAAATCAGTGCTGGGCTCTGCCCACAGAGCGTGTTCCCCCTGCACCATCTCTGCCCTGCTCCAGCACTGACCACAGCGGCAGGGCTGTGTGAGCACCCTGCTCACTCCACATTTGAAAGCAGCATGTCAGCTTTGTTAATTCAGTTTACAATGACACCAAATTCTCCCTTCAGATCTAATTTGCTTCTTTTCTGGCTAATGGACTATTTAAAAGCATTTTGGCATTTCTCATGAATGTATTATGTCATAAATACTTATTAACTTCCCTAAAAATTGTAAATCAAGCACAACATGGCTGGGGACTACTAAAGAGCAAATTTCCACTGCATGCTTGCATTTCTAATAACAAACAAGACTGAAGGGTAGACATCTAAGCTTTACCTTATGGGAGTTGCCATTTGCTGTTAGACAAGAAACTCACTTTTTAAAACAGATCTTTAAACTACAGCATAGGAAAAAGCCCTCAGGGCTCCAGCTTATGAGGTTTAATTATTAGCTTCAGTACAATTCAACTGTCAGTAACCACACTGCAAATCCACAACTATGGAAGTAATCTCTACTCACACAGCTTTAACTGTTTTGAGCAATGCACACTGCAGGCTTTAGCAACATTAAAAAATGAAATCTAAAATGTCGATCTAGAAATACCTGCGTTGAAATTAACATTTGTCAAGACAACATATTAATTTTACAATGTTTTATCAGTTTCACAGAAACTTTGGCCTGTCTTTTGTAACATGTAATCCATTCCCTGTCAAATTAAATCCTGCAACAAATTTAGGGGAAACCTGACTTTCTTTTTCCTTTTTTTTTTTTTTTCCTCTGGGGGGAGGAGCATTTTTTTTAATGTTGTCTTTCTCAGTTGGATTACTCACTAGCACCTTTAAAGAAATAAAAGCACCAAACAGCAAAATGACTGTCATTCAGTTTTTCTGGCATTTACATTCTTCAGCAAAACACACCCATTAAGGAACCCTCTACTGTGAGTATCAGTCTGACCAGCAGTAGTCAAAAGAAACCTGGCTTTGCTGCTGCTCTAGATCAGTTTCTAGACCAGCTGCAGACCGCTAGCAAAGAGGTACCTTGGAGATGTTCAGAGCCTGAACAGAGACCAGAAAAAGTGAATAGTTAAGTTTTCTGTATCATTGCCATAAGAAGCCAACATGAATAAAGAATATGAAATAAAACTGCAATGAACATATGCTTCAAAGGAAATACACCCCCTCTACTTCACTTCAAAACAGACTCCAGTGCTGTGTGGAAGAGCGCGCTTGGTTTGTAAAAACTTGTACCTGTGGTGACACACGAACATGAGAAACAGCAAATACAATACCTGGCGGAGCGGGCTCCCAGGCTGAAGCCCATGTATCCTTCAGCAGGCAGAGAATCATCTCCCAGCTCTTTCAGATCCTGGGGTCCGAGGTATTTGTCTGTATCGCCTGTCATTGCATCCTCACCTGCCAGTACAAAAGCCAGGCTGGAATCAGAGCTACGCGTATGGCAGATGTTTGTGTGCTTAGTAAGTCATAACGCCCTTCTCTGCTCGCCAATAAGGAATCAATCCAGTCACCCCCACTTTCCCTAAGGCTCTTTCCACGTTGTATGTTAATCATCCACCCTCTGAATGTGCCTGAGAAAATAATTTTATTGAGGGGCAAACGAAAGAAGCAAAACTCCACCTTGACGTAAACCCAATAAAGTTATACAAGGGATGACTTTTGCCCAATCGTTTCAGCGAGCTAAAGAGTTCTTCTGCACTTTGCATCATTGCACTCACTTTTGCTTTCCTTACGGAAAAAAAAGCCCGAGCTGACAAAGTTGGATCGTTCCGTGCGAGGGAAAAAGAAAAAACCAAAACAACAAACCAACCAGCAAAACCAAACCAACCCCTGGCTGAGAGAGACAGCCTGTTTGCCCACCAGTCCTGAAAAGTGCAGCAAGCTTGAACGGAGGCTGAGGGAAGGAAGAGGCCCGCCTTCCACCTTGGGTATTTCTCACTCCCTTTTGGAAGTTTGAATGTAAGACGGGATTTTTTTTTTTTTTTTAATGACCTGCTCCGCACTGCAGGTTGATTTCCGAAGGTAGGCGCTTCCCGAAGCCTGCTCTCCCTCCCCGCGGCAGCCGGGGCCGAGGGCGGTGCAGCCCCATCCCCGCGGCGCCAACAAAGCCGGGCCCGCCGGGCCCCGGAGCGGGGCGGGACCCCGGGCACCGCCGGGACACGTGGACCGGCCATCCGCACACAAGGAGAGCCTGAGCTGTGTTATCAAAAGAAACCCCAAGAGGAAGGAAAGTTCAATGCTGGGAGAGGCGGGCAGGCGCCACAAAGGGTTAACGGGGCAGCTGCCCGCCGGGGAGCATTTGCATGCCATTACATCATGCAAACCTACATTCCTGCATTGACAGAGCAAGTCCAAAATATGCCTTTTGCGGTTGTTGGATCCCCCCCGCCCCCCTTCCCGTTCCCTCAACAGGGCAGAGCAGAGAGCGCTCCCTGTAAGCTCATGGCTTGCCGACATGCACTCTCCTCCTTTGTTGTGAACGCGTTTTAGGTGTGTTAAGTTTAAACAGCACAACAGAGAAGTTTAACAACAGCGCGTTCCCGAAGGTAAGTGACTCCCAAGCCCAGCCTCACGTTTCCCGCTTTCATTCAGGGAGTTTAGACTAGTTTCCATTCACTAAACTCAGGAAACCACAGGCGAGCTCTGGTTTTAAACTAACAATCAAGTCTAAAAATACCCCTTCAGCTACTGCTTTGCAAACGGCAAACAAACAGACCAACTCTCTCCTCCAGCCCAGCAACAACCAGTATTTTAAGCAGCAGTTAAAAAGCTAAAATGTCCACAATACACCAGAAAGCATTCAAAAACCCGAAACAGAAACATTATACATCAAGTGAAACTTTAAAAAGTCTTACTGTTTTGGAAAGCCATTTTCACCAGCCTGGTCTATAAGATTTTTTTCCCTGGTGTTTCCAAGAATTCCTATTAGTCCTATTAGTCCTTAAGCAGTGATTTAGACTTAATCTCCAAACCAGCACAAGCAAACTAATCCCTGTGGGTCATATTCGCTTTCCACACAACAACTGAGATCTTCTTAACATCTTGATCTCTTCGTATGTGTTTTAGGACATGTGCATCTTTGTCCTCTCAACTCAGATTAAAGTTCTTTGCAAATATGAAACAAAACGAAAAATAGTAAGTTTAAAAAAAATAAAAATCCCCTTTTAATCACTCTGCAGACATCCCTTTAAAGCTTCTGCTGATTGGATTACAGCCTCCCTTGGCAAGCCTCTTGAATGGTGACATAAATGCAGGCACTCCAGTTATTTGTATGTAAATAGGGGTGCTGCGAGGGTGTAGTTTTTCTGTAACTTGACGCCGGGGCTGCGCAGGGAGCGCGGGGCTGCGGGAAGGCGCTGCCTCCGCCCGCCCTCCCCGCCCGGGGCCGGCGCCTCCCCCGCGCCCACCCCCGGCCGCTCCGCTGTCCCGGGGGCCGGGGGAGCCCACCCGCAGCACACCCGTCCTCCCGCGGGGGGCTGGTGTCCTGGGACAAAACCGGACCGAAGCCTGGGAGGCGAGGAAGCGGCCCGGGGAGGGCGAGAGATCCGGGCAACTTTCAGCAACTACGAACCGGGCCACTAAATTTGGAAAGTTCTGCCCTTACAATACCTGAGAGCAAGCGCTACGCCACTCTAAGCAGGAAAGGAGGCATTTTCTTTAAGACCATAGTTTGTCAAAGGCAAGGAGAATGATAAAAAAAAATTTCCGTCGAGCTGTAACATACATTAGATGTTATTCTGCTCTGCAGCTAATCCAGCCAGGGCACGATTACTCTGATGAAATGCTCTCATCAAAGGAAAAGCTGCATCTAGGAGTGGTAATTTCAAAGAATTCCAGACATTGTTTTGTGATCGTGGGAGGCTGGAGCAAAAGGGGTGGTGCACGTTTCAGCAAACCCACTCTGTTTAATTAGGTGCTGCAGCCTAATCCTCTGCGCTGCAGGTAACAGAGAGCAGCGTTTGCTCACAGCACACGGAATTCCTGAAGAGAGGGAGAGTGAAGACGAGACTCAT
>VYZQ01064588.1:4344-24708 GCA_013400655.1 Mystacornis crossleyi | reverse complement strand
GTGGACTTAGCCACCGCAACAATATATTTCTATAGTTTAATTCACATATATTTTGTATGATCTAGTAGATTGCTTCATCTGATTAATTTTGTGCTCTGGTACATCTGAGTCATCAAGCCATAACATCAATATGCATATGGATGTTTTTGTATGGAGGCTAAATCTAATAGGCTGCTTTCCCATACAGAGAAGCCAATGATTCCAGGTACTGTACATGTCAGTGTAGATACATGTCTTTATTTGCAGTTCGGCTGATTAGTAGAGAGCTTAGAAAATTGTAATATTCTCAAGCTATGATGCAAGTCTTCTACTGAATTTCTCACTGCATATGTTATAAAATAGATGTGCCTAATAAAGATCTAGATAATGACTTTAAAATACCTGAAAAAGGCAAATGCTTCATTACACCTATGCGTTTTAGCATTTAGTTATTTTTGTGCCTCAAAGGATCCCTACAATCTCAAAAGGTCAGGTTACATTTTTCAGTTAAAATACTAACATTTGTAAATCTCAGGTAGTGATTGTGGGTAGTCTTCTATAGATTTTACTATGTTTTTCCTTGTGTGTGTGTCTTATTTTCTTTTATCCAGTGAAGTTTCCCACTACTTTCTGACACTTATTTTATTTTTTTTTCTTTCTGTTATGCAGCCGGCATTTTATATGCAAAAGGGAAAGGCAAAGGCAGCTGAAAGATCCAACTGGGAGTATCAGTTGGTGTGAAAAAGAGTGCAGCAAGTGGGGCAGGTGACTTGGCTTGAGTTCATTCCCAGGTTTCAGCCCACTGATGATGTTCACTCTGTCAAGTGTTCTGTCTCGGGTTCTCTTTTACAGAAATTAATGATTTCCCTCCAAGAAAAAGCTTAAGCATTGTTCTGGAGCTAATTTATTTCAAAGAGTGCTCCCACTAGGCAAAGTGGATGACACAACTACTTATGACTCTCTTAATCCCACACAATTTTCTAATACTATTGAAGTAGGTCTCTTACCCTGTGTGTAATGTGATGCAACATCCCCGTTCACATATCGTGTGCTTTTAGCTCCATGCCAAAAAACACTGCTCTGATAAAAGCTTCAATACAGCCTGCATAATAATGAAATTAAACTGAATGGGGGAACGACCACACACAAGTAGTTATGTCAGAGCCATGGAGGCCCAGCTGAGGCCCAGAGACACTTTGGCCTAGCATCAGGTGATGTGAACACAGTCCTGCAGTGTGAATGCAGGCAATTCTCCAGTCCTGGACATAAAAGCCTGGCATCTCTTCCTGGGCCAGCTGCTTGTAGCAGTAGAGGTGTAAGGTCGTGCTGACAGGTCAGTCTGGGTGTGAAATGATGGTGTGTAGGACGGCAGCAAGAAAACAAGGCTTTATGGATGGTGCTATTCCCATTTCAAATTAGCTATACTGCTTCACTGTCTTTTCACTGCTAGGTGGCATTGCTTTTGCATGTAATTTTGTTTCTTTGGCACTGCGTTCACTTTCTAAAGAAAAAAGGGCTGTCTTGAATTCAAGCTAAATTGTACTCAGTAGGAATGATCCCTTTAAATTTGCAAATGGGATCTTAATCTACAGGGAAATCTTTTCAAGGTTTGGTTGTTTTGTTTTGTTTTTTTTTTTTTCCATTGTGTGCTTCTGTGGGTCCAGGATGAAATAAACTTTTCTTTTTAAGGTGCAATTTTTGATATATCCAATTAGAAATTGCTTTCACAGTTGTATTTGTTAGGTTATATGATGAGAGTCTGGAAACTCCAAAAGATGCTGTCACAATATGTGAGAAAGAATAGTCTGACAAACAGCAGGACTGCAAAGGAATAATATGTTCCTTGTATCTTCTACCTACATCAGAATTAAGTGTAACTGTAGCCACAGTCATTTGCCAACACGCAGGGCTGTTTACAAATGCATGCACATGAAAAGCTAATGTGTTTTACTAAGACTTTATTCACACATCCTCTTCTGACTGCAATTGTGCTGGCTGAGATGGTTCCTGCCCCTAATAACTCCTTACTGTGCTTCTGCCAGAGAGGTGACTGTGCCAGTTGAGCTGCTCCTGTGCATGGCTCCTAATCCATTCTGTTTGAAATTAATAGGACTGGTGAAGATCTATTACTATAACAGGGTTAACTTTATTTTACCAAAGAGGGTCAGAGATTGCTCACAAGGAAAACAATGTGTGTAAAACTGGCAGGGCAATAATTTCCAACATCAGAGCAGTAATGAGCCTCTATAAAATAGATTGTAATCTTTCAGTGGCCACTGCCACAACTGGAAGATTTGTTGATGGCTTTGTGTGCATTTCATTTATGCCACTGATTTTTCAGTATTTTCCTCTTGCTGTATAGGTATGACCTTAGGTTTGTACGTATGTTGCCTGTTCACAGGAAGTTTGTGTTATCCATGGTCAGGATTCAGTTAAATGAAAATATTTATAGACTTGGGGTTCATTAGGTTTTTTCCCCTGTTTTAACTTTATCTGTTTTACATTCTTGCCAAAGCTGCTCTGAGGGCTCTGTACTGATTCAGAATCAGGCCCTCTGTTCTGCTTAGGCACATGCAATTTATTTTAAAAATAACAAGATTAAACACAGAACATAAATCCTCAGGATCTATCACTGAACAGAAATCCTTGGGGTCTGGTTTAATTCAAAACTCACCCAAACCAGAAAGATCAATTTGAACAGTCCTTATATGCCTATCATAAGCATTTTGTCTGAGAACTTTATGAACTCTAAAACTTTAAAAAAAAACCTTCTTTTTTCCCTCTTTGCTACCTTTTTTTTCTTGATGGTTTATGCCTTATTTTTTTATAGTAGTAAACTAATATAGAGGAGAAGAGAGTTTTTAAAGATGTCAAGATTCTTGGCTGTTTGAATCCCATACCATTCCTTTAGCAGTGAATTCAGTTTCACTCTTTTCTGAGAGACATTAATATAAATAAACATTGGCTGAGCTGAGTGGGTAATATTAGATGATTTAGTACTGGCTTTAAAACAGTTATTATAAATCCCAGTGTTTGCATTATAAATGATGAATGGTTTTATTTTTAAAATGTTGACATTTATTTACCCTTTATCTGTTGCATTAACACTGGTACATCACTGACTTTTAAATTAGGAGGAATGTTGTCAGTGTAGAAGAAAATGGTATTGATGCCAGTTAAAAAGAAAAAATCAATGCAAAACAATTTACCACTTGGGCATAGTTTATTAAACTAAAGTAGTTTAGAAGATTGTATACTGTGAAATCCATCAAATTTTGGAGCAGACTTTGTCCTCATTTTGAGTAATTGAACTTAATGGCTGGATAATATTTTAGCAGCGTGCCACAAAAATTGTTGTCAAAGCACAAGAGACTGAATATAGACACTAGTTCGGCTAAACTCCAAATTTGTGCATATGTATGAATCGTCAGTAGGTTGGTCTTGTTATGAGTTATTACTTGTATATGTGATTTCACTTATGTATTTAGAGAGGGTTTTCAGGAGGATGTCCCATAATAATGAACGGGAGAAAGGTGTTTCTCTAGCTGTTTGCCTGACTTCCAGTGTTTTTTCTGTATGTGTATTATTTCTGTTTGACCATTTTGTTCAATTTCAGTCCCTCAGAAAAATGGGAAATGAAACTGTTTAAAAGCACCCATGACAATCGCTGGTAGTTCTGTGGAAAATTATTCTCTAAATATTCTGGAAAACAGGGGAAAGCTGATCCAATTATTAATGACACAGGTGTCTAGAGAGAAAAACAGTTTGAAAAATGTTAAAATCACATTTCTTTTTAAAATATGAATGTATAAAAATCCGTATCAGTCCTTAGCGTACAAGATACACACCATTTAAAATGTGTATGTTTATTGACTGAAGTTATGTCAGCAAGCAACATCTGCATGTTAGAAGTAGAATTCTGTATGACACTAATTAGGTAGGAATAATGTGGGTACATGTGCACAATCAAGGCATCATGATGGCACTGTCAAGGCACTTTAGACAGAGTGATTGGCTTTTAGAATGCAGATGTTTGAGAGTGGTTTCAAAACCAGAAAATCAAAGTTTTTTTTTCTTGTTGACACTTTTCCTTCTACTCTCTTTGTAAAATCTTCTTGGTGTGCCCACAGGTACATTAGGACACGAACCAATTGTGAAAAGCAAAATAAATCCTTAGTTCATTGGCTAAATTTGTAAAGAATTTTTTGACATTTCTGACTATCCTTCAAATACGGATGTCAGAGTGCAGAGGTCAGGGTATAGAAGCCTTGGGATATCAAAAGGTAGTAAGAAGAATGGCTGGGATTTCCAGCAGCCTAAGAGTACTCTTTTGTCTGTGGTGGTCAGTTGTCAAGGATGATGCCTGTGGACATCAAAGAAATGTCTAAACAGTGCTATCAAGGCCTGTCCTTTGCCCCCTGCCATGTAATGGGCTTCTTTTCAGGAAAAAATTGGGAAAGCTGAGAAAGCGAGTTGTCCTATCGTAGTGCTATTAATTCAGAAAGAAAGCAGATCAATAAAATTTGCACTAACCAGTAAAACAATCTGTTAGTTTCTAAAAATGCAGATTAGTCAAGCCTATAAATTAGGCACTGCACATCCAAAAATCAATTTTAATGTTTTTTTCATAATGTATATGTAATGAGACCTTAGTTTCAAAGAATTCCTTTTTTGCCTTCTTGGACATATTGTGGAGGACTGTTCTNCAGGAAAAAATTGGGAAAGCTGAGAAAGCGAGTTGTCCTATCGTAGTGCTATTAATTCAGAAAGAAAGCAGATCAATAAAATTTGCACTAACCAGTAAAACAATCTGTTAGTTTCTAAAAATGCAGATTAGTCAAGCCTATAAATTAGGCACTGCACATCCAAAAATCAATTTTAATGTTTTTTTCATAATGTATATGTAATGAGACCTTAGTTTCAAAGAATTCCTTTTTTGCCTTCTTGGACATATTGTGGAGGACTGTTCTGAGAAAATGAAACAAAAAAAAAACCCCACCCCTCTTTAACACTTGCAAAGAAGTTTGATTTGAGGGGTGGTTTTGTTTGGTTGGTTTTATTAATGTGTTTTATGTACTGAGGTATTTTTAAAGACAAAAAGGACCTGATATTTCATGCAATTCATGCTTAAAGTATTGACTTTGATGCCTGGAAGAGTTATGCCATCATTTTCAAGACAGTGTATTTCAAATCCATTCGCCCTTTTAGTACACTGGTGAAGGAACAGCTATTGTGAGCTACTTCTACTAAATGCAATAAAATGTTTTAAGAAAAAAAAATACTGTTTGCTGCTTGTCATTTTGGATTTCTTTTTAGAGATCAGAGCCCTTTAAACCCTCAGTTTTGCAAAGAGATATTGCAAATTCTAGTGGTGAACAGCTGGGGTAATAATCTGGGCCCCAGCCATAGAAGAGCTTATTAAGCCTAAAATAGGGACCAACAGGGAGGAAGGCAGCCTAGAAATGGGCCGGTGCTGGTGAGTCCTGTGAACCAAACTGGGTTTTTTTAGCTGATTCAGAACCAGTGATAGTCCCTGTGTCATTATGCAATGCTGCTGCCATTCCTGAACTAAGTAGACACAATGTAAAAGTCATTCTTTGTGGGACTGAGGGCTCATTACAATATCTGACTATGGATCAGTCTCTAGGAATATTTGATAAACCCAGTTTTTAGGATTCACTGCAGCGCACATTTTGCTAAGAATATATTATTAATTAGAATGTCCTTGAAATCTTTAATAAAATTAGACCACATGAATACACATAATTGCATTATTGTCATAAGAAAACTACATTAATTCAATATGAAGATACTGAAGCCAAATGGTAATGTAAATATTAAAAATAAATCTGTGGTGGAATTGACAACAATCTTAAATAAAGGAAATTGGAGCTGGGATTTTTCAGCATGTCGTTATGTGACATCTTTAAATATAGCTAAAAGTGTAAGCGCAATGCGTTTTTGAAAGTCTGAAATGAAACTGTTTAAGGAGCATGTGTTTCTCTACCATATTTCATTTTACTGTAATTTAGGACTGAAGAGAAAACTTTGATATAAATCTATGAGTTAAATTTAACTGGGAGAACATGGATAATAATATCACTGTTGCTAGACTAAAGTTTATAACATGTAACAGATGTGCTGAGATAATTGTTACTTATTTGGATGGATATTGCACTTGAAAACTGGCATTTGGGGCTGCTAAGATGACTCATCATTACTACCTTCCTATACCCTCATCTAGTAAAGAAGATGAAGAGCTACAGATTTGCTTGCATGCTTGAGTGACCACAGAGAGGCTGTGTGGTTGTATTCATTTTCCTTGCTACTCTGAGAGTCCAAATGCTTTTCACTTTCAGAGTATGGATCTTGAACACTGACACTATGTATTCCATAGTTAATATATTTTATAATAGATCATATAATCCTACTTCTGGAAAAAACATGGAAAACAATGCATTGCATCTCCTATAGCATTTTAACCGTTTTTACTACACCTGTGTTTTTTTCTTGTCATAGTTGCATCCTGATTTTGAAATCTACTCTGTCCCTAACTTTTCACAAGAGAATATTTCCAATGAGTGGAGAAAATCCTTCTCTATTAATTGGAGAGATATGGATTTGATGGATGGAGCGTTCAATGCGTGAGACTTTAGCAGGGTCCGTTGTGATATGACAAGGGGTAATGGTTTAAAAAAAGAGCTTAGAATAAGATTAGATATAAAGAAGGGGTTTGTTTGGGTTTTTTTGGTAAGACACTGGCATAAGTTGCCCAGAGAGATGGTGGGTGCCCGTCTATGGAAACATTCAAGGTCAGGTTGGATGGTATTGTAAAAGACATGGTCAAGTTGAAGATGTCCCTGCTTAGAAGGTTGAACTAGATGATCAATTCTTAACAGCATACTGGGACACTGTTATGTGAAAAAAATAATGAAGGGATACGTAAAATTTATCTGAAGAAACCAAAGCTTCAAAACTGCTTATAAAGTAAAAACTCATTCAATCAGAGAAAGTTCTATAAAGCTCTGCTTTGGTAAAGGATATCACCTTAATGGCAAGATGCTATTCATGTAGTTTATAGAGTAGTAATTGAGTGCAGGAGATGATGAGGCCTAGATAATAATGTACAGTTTCTAAGTTCATAATGTCAAGCACTGAAAGAAGTCATCAGTTGGAGTGTTAGAAAGAGTGACTTAGGTAACAGAATTCTAGAGAATGTAGGGTTATTTTCTGTGAACCAGTTATTCCTGCCTTTTCTTCTTCAGAGTTTTTGGCACAGGAGACAATGAAGAAGGGTAATATTTCTACCTGAAAGTGACTTGGGCTCTCCTATGGGCTTTACTCATACTTCTCTTTAGGCAGAGATGGTGTTCCTAAGACAGCTTGTAGACAAGCAACCGTTATGATTATTCCTCAGTAATTTTTCACATGTTTCTCTGCATAGGATAAATTCTTGAGCGTTCTTCATTTATAGTCCCATATTCTGTCACAGAGGTAGTGTTTGGGTACCTTTAATAGAATGTTTTTCTTTATTCTTCAGGCAGGTTAACTATTCAGAATCAAAGACAATTGTAACTTTCAAAGTTTTTATCAGAAGTTTAAGATTGTGTCCTGCTGATCTTGTGCTAACATTTCTGAGTGCATCTTCTTCATGCTTTCAAATTATACCATAAGTTGCAATATTTTTTGAAAGACTCTTTATCAAATGTCTAGAAAAAAGACTGTCTTTTATATGAAATGATTACTGCTATTGGACAAATGATATGTGTGTGTAAAATATACTGGATGCATAATTACGGGGGAAAGTAGATGCTGGCAGTTGGTAAGAGCCACCTGTTAAAGGCAAGAAATTTGCAGTTACATAAAAGCTTGCTCCTAAGATGTCAGTTAGTGCAATCTGTCCAGCTGTGGTGTTTCAGACATACCATTTTGTACTGTTCCTGCTGTCTGTTCAGAGTGGCGTTCCATTCTTTCATCCAGTCACATGAGCTCTGTTCTTTAAGGCTCTCGATCATGAGAGACTGTTCTCTGCTGCAGGGACAATGTACCGTGGGTAATACTCAAATGCAAGACCAATGCCCAGCGTGTTTGAAAAGCGTGGGACACTATCAACCAACTGAAATAATACGATGTGCAATTTGTGCTGCTTTTTTAAATAGATCTGTTGCTCTGGTTTGCCTTTGCTACTAATACCTCTTGTGTATGTGTTGCAGAACATGCAATCATGATTTCAAAAAAGAACAAGACAAAATGTCAAACAAGGCAAAAATGTCATAATGACAGTGTTTCCCTCCAGCTTCTTTTCTGTAGTATGAGGTGTCAAAAATGGTAGAGATTTTAATATTGCTTTCAGCATAACATCAGAAATCACACGTCTGTCAAATTGAGTCCTAATTTTGTTGACTAATTTATTATCATTCTGGCAGACTTGGGTACAGAATGGCTTTTTGATAAATACTGAGGATAAAAGAGCAAACTTTATACTTAAGGATGTAATTTTATAATAAATACTTGCTTTTAAAAAATTTTTAGTATTTTTTTCCAAAGGTCAGCAGCATATTTAGTCACTATGCTATTGTATCACCACATTTTGTTTGTTCAGAATGCTACACTAAAGTAGATTTTGTAGAAGCTTTGCCTTTGCAATTTGATGCTCAATATTCTGTTTAAAGAGAAGTTTTGAGGCCTTGGAAACTGCACTAAATTTAATATGGTGGTAGCATAATGAAAGTATTTTTGCATTGTAATATGTTCACAGTAGGTAATTTTCATTATTCAGTTGAAAAGGGCAATTATGTTAATATATGAGAAAATTATGAAGAATTCATCCCTTTGTATTTTTTGCTTGGGGTGAATTGATAGACTAAACTTGTTTAAATGGCTGTGCTGTTTTGAATTAAGTATAATAAAACTTACATTAATGATGAATTGATTCTCAAGAACTGAATGAGAAAAAGGATCCAAAGTTTGCAAGATAATGTCTATAGCTCCTCCAAATAACTGCTTGTTGTTTTTATGTAATGGAAAAAAAGAGGCAGCTGAATTCCCAGGCTTTAATACTATTTATTCTATTTGCAAATACTAGACATGTTTTGATTTTATTTATTTATTTTTTTATGTTAGAAAAATTTGGATGTACAAATCCCTCTTCCAGCTTTTTTATAATTCCCCTTTAGGCACTGGAAGGTGTTCTAAGGTTTCCCCAGAGCCTTCTCTTCTCCTGGGCTGAAGTACCCAAACCCTCCCAGCCTGTGTCCACAGCAGAGGTTCTCCAGCCCTCTGAGCATCTTTGTGGCCTCCTCTGGACTCACTCCAGCAGTGTCCCTCTTGCGTTGGGGACCCCAGGGCTGGATGCAGCTCTGCAGGTGGGGTCTCACCAGGGCAGAGCAGAGGGGCAGAATCCCCTCCCTGCCCTGCTGCCCACGCTGCTTTGGATGCAGCCCAGGGCACAACTGGCATTCTGGGCTGCAAGGGCACACGGCCGGGTCATGTTGATTTTGTCTCTACTCTTATTGTAGATCAGTTAAGGAGCAGTAGAGGAAGACAACAGGAGATCTGAAAACTTTATGCTTTCTTTTTTCCTCATCTACACTTATAATTGTTCAAAAGTGACAGGGAATTTCTAGCTCTATTTATTCAAATAAAGAAAAAAATCTACTTTTTATCAGAAAACTTACTTTGAAGATTGTTTTTATGTGGCTGTATAGTTTGGCTTTCCAAGTAGAATTACAGAAAGAGAAAGATTAATTTTAATTTCTCTAAAATCCATATATCTTCTAATATTTAGACTTAATAGTAAATATTTAATGAGATGCATACAGTTCTGAACTTTTCCACAATTTAACATGGATTGAAATTTTTGAACTCAGACTCTTAAAAGTATTTAAATCTGAATGTAACTCAGTAAAATGGAGGAAGAAGATACACTTACTTCCCTGTGTTTCTCGGAGGGTGATATTAAGTAATCACTGAAGTGTTTAGGAATTGTGCTGCATAATCCCTGAGCTGAAAGAAGAGAAGTTGGAGACTGTGGTGGTTCTCAAAAGTAACGTGATACAGTGTTTAAGTGAGATTGAAAACTATACTGTTGTGATCTTTCTCAATTAATACATCCAGTATACAGCACTAAGCTGTTCAGTGTTATAAGTAACCAGATGATAGAATTCTTAAGACAAATATATATAAACTCAAGGTGAACTAAAGAGATTAAAACTCTAATGATTCATAGTAATTAGAGTAAGATGTTTGAATAGAAAGATGTGCTGTAGTACAACAGCTATGTGTGTAATTGTACTGTGTTATATTTGTTTGGCTTGCAAACAGAGATATGTGTTCCTCTCTTGATACAATGAATAAGAAAAAAGCCATCCATGGCTACACACAGATATGATTCCTTCCAAAGAATATGTGGGGCTTGAAAATATACCTAAATGGCAAATTGGGAAATAGGTACAAAACATGACAATGAGCGGGAATGGTATGAGTATCTTTAACAGTTTGCAGTGGAACAGCATCCTTGCTGTCTCAGTAGTTGGAGATAGGCAGTGGGTTAATGCAGGCATATCAAATCACACACACTGAGCACAGGATTTGTTCAATCAGTTTCAGTTCACGTTTGCAGCAGAATGTCATGTGCCTGTTCCCTGGGTATAAGATGGTGCCACATCTTGTCTCCTGACCCAATGTACTGTACAGCATCCTCCCTCACATGGCGTGGCATACGAGGTCTTTCACGAAGAGAGCACAGAAAGTTGAGAGTGCTTAAGATCTGTTTTTCTAAGCACTCAAAGGGATGTTACTCAGCCTGAAGGTTCAGAGGCTTTTTTGCCCATACAATGATTACTAGAGATGAAGGAACACTCTTAAGGAAGTGTTTTGAACAGTTGGAGTCTTTAATAGCTACAAAAGCATCGGTCAGGCTGTAGCTTTTTAAGTTTTTAAAAAATGGTCTGTGAACCATTTTTTAAAATTTAAGATTTTTACACAGGTACAGCATGACTGAATATGTGGTGGATACTTTTGTGCAGTGTGTGAATAAAAATTAAATGTGGGTAAGACATGAAAGCAGCAAGAGTTTGTGACTGTTAAGAGCGATGAATAAACAGATGTGACATTCTGAAATATTCCTGTTGTGCCCTGAAGAAAGGAAGGATTTTTCCGGTGTGGGTTGTATCAGTTGTAAAGTAATGTGTCTGATTAGTAGTGCATTCTATTGAAAAGGAATGGGAGGTTTGCTTAGGTATGATTCATCATTGTCTGTTGGAGTAATTAAGTCTGTTGCTTGTCTTGAGGTCAGCATGACCCTGTTCATTTTAATTTTTCAGTCTCTAGAGAAAGGAGGGCCTTATTCAACTACTTTCAGAACTAAAGCTGAGTGCACAGTGCCTGGATGTAAACTAATGTGTATACAGGTAGTCAGGTGATGGGGAGCTAGAAGCAAACTGGAAGCCGAATCACTCGACAATGTAGACGTACCCATAGATATGCCAGTTTTTCACTTGGAGAGTAGGATGTAGTTTGAGATGGAGGATGTGATTCTGTATCTTGTTTATGTGCTTTTTTTGCCGTTTGAGATGTCCTCAGGTATCCTGCCTGGCAAGGTCTCCTGTGGGTGTTTGTGGTACCTGTGTCACTGCCTCAGATACCCTGGAGCATATCAAAGACCACTAAATATCTTTGTGTAAGCAACTGAATTGAGCCCCAAGACTCCTAAATACAGAGGTCTTCATGCAGCTACAGCTGCAGTTCCTTGTGGTCAGTGAAGCCAAGTGTGGTCAATGGAGCCAGGGGAAGGAGGCCAGCTCATGTTGAGCTAAATAAACACTGGCAGGTGGTCAGCTGAATCATCTCTCAGATCTCTCTCAGATCCCTTGCTTTTATTGATTATAATGGAAATTTCTGCCTAGTGAAGCAGTAGATACCTGGAGTCTAATTCAGTTGCCTAAATATAGGTGCCTGGTTTCATGGTTTACCCAGTTCATTGGGTAAACTGGACGCATCTGAGGTGTCCATAAAGGACAGGCACATATGGCAGAGGACTTGCCTCAGAACTCTGCTTCTTTGGAGCAGCAGTCAGAATCCAGACAGGATTACCCAGAACATCTCAAAGTTAGACAATGCCTGTGGTTTGGCAGCTTAATTGCAGTCGGTATTTCTAGATGATCTTAAAAGTCTCCTTTTGAACATGTTCGTAGTACAAGACTCATGGCTCCACATGAGAAACACAGAGAAAATCTAGGCTCCACATAAGTACCCTCCATACCAGTGTGGTATGTATTTTTAGTTTATATAGATGATATTTTATGTAAGATTTTATACACATTTCAGTATTATTTCTGTATAAACACAAAAGGCAGGTATGCCTACAACCATTTAAAAAACATTTTGAGAAGGAAAATAGTTGTCTTGCAATTAAACCAGTCATTCTGAATGGCAGGACCTGGTTTTAGTTCTTTCATACACAGTCTGCATATAGAATGCTTCAAATACTAAGTTCTTGAGGTGTTTTCAAGTAACAGTCTCCACTTTTACCTGCTACATCTGCTGGACAAATCAGTAATTTGATCATAAGTAACCTTATCACATCTTCTTTGGGAAAAAAACCCCACTAAACTTTACAATCATGTCTTAATTTTACTTTCTGATTGCACAGGGGACCAACCATTTCCTCATTCTGCCTTATAAATGCATGTCCTGGTAAATTGGTTTTATGATGCCATTTATGATTTTTGTGCTTGTATTTTAACCAGTGCTTTAGACTTTCAAAAATCTTGTAACCCTGAGGTTATAACCTCAAGTTATATAAGTTAATAGTTTCAGTTCTATTCCAGTGTTCTCAATCTGTGAAAAATATATCTTGTAGAGTCCTGTAAAATAAGATTCTCTTCTTCAATGCCTAGGGTACAAGGTATGTATTTTACATACCTTTTGTTGGGATAATTATATGATCAGCTTTCCCCTAACAACTGTTCTGTCAATTCATCACTGACATTACTGACTCATTTCACACAGATTCAGCAGCTCATTTCAGCAGGCAGAGCCCCTCTTTTCTGGTCGATGTTGTATCACCAGATGCATAATGACCAACTCTCACTGCTTCTGTATACAAGATCTCTTATACACAAACTCCATGCTCATTGCCCATTCCTGGAATTCCTGCTCTGGCTACTAATCAAACACAATAGGGCTCTTTGTGCTCTCTTGCCCTTTCTCTTCCTCTGGAACTTCTGCTCCATGCATATATCCAAAGCAGGCAGACTTCTTTTGCTTTCTGCATTCCGTTACTGAATATCAGGTTAACATGTTCTTCTTTAACATCTACCCTATGGTAATATTCTTTAACACTCATGTGGTGCTTCCAGTCACAAAGCAAAGTTAGAGACAGACACTGCAGCATCCTAGACTTTATTCTAGGAAACATCCTGGGCAATGCATCCTAGAGAAATTTTGCTTATGAATGCACTACATTTATGGAGCAAATATGTTTGGCTGTCATTAGACAAGTTATATTTCTTTAAAATGTGAATTTCCTGGCTTGTGTTTTTGTTGACCTGGTAAATTATTAAAAGTGACTCTTTTAAAAATCACCTCTCACACACATGCTTATCTATTTCTTGCAGTGTTTGTTTTCCTTTTGGATTTCTCTAAACTTTGTCTGTCAGTATAATTTTTCAAGTGCCAGTCTGGTCAGGTTAATATGTTGTACAGTGCTGTGAAGGTTGTACAGTGCTGATAGGAAACCAAGCAGTCATTCCTGCTTTTCCCAGCTGAATGATTTTGTACCCTACTTGAAAATGCGTGGCTGAAGTCTCCTGTATTTGTGTTAAGTATAGAACATTTATAAACCTTCTAGTTCACTTCCATGGTAACAGAAAAAGATACCAGTCACTCTCCTAAATCATTATTTATTACTTTCCGTACAGTTTCTTTTTCACATTCTTTAATAGAGTGCTTTTATCTAAAATCTAAGAATAAAATTGACTAGACTAAAGTAGAGCCTGTCAGTTGAAAGAGACCCACAGTGATCATCCAGTACCACTGCCTGACCAGTTCAGGGCCAATCAAAAATTAAAGCATGTTGAGTATATATAGAGAGCATACATTAAAAAAAATTACCAAATAAACAGTGAAAACTTTCAGTTAATATGAAAACTGTTTTCAGTGAAAGCACTAACTCACAGAAGTTCCAAGCAATTCTTCAACATGCTTTAAAATTCAGATTGTTCCCTCATGTTACAGAAGAATCAGAAGGTGTATCTTTAAAATTTTAAAGTGTTATTTAAAGCATTTTTATAGAAAAAGATAGTGCTCTCACCACCCTCCCTAGCCATATACTTGTACTTTTCATTTTTATATATTAATGGCCATATACTTTATGCATAGCTAGATGAGGGATCTGATCTAGCAAAACATGACCC
Organism: Mystacornis crossleyi; assembly: GCA_013400655.1. Lineage (NCBI taxonomy): Eukaryota > Metazoa > Chordata > Aves > Passeriformes > Timaliidae > Mystacornis > Mystacornis crossleyi. The sequence goes on along the minus strand of VYZQ01064588.1, from coordinate 10,312 downwards.
TACAGAAACTACTTGTCTTCAGTTATATCAGCTGACATCAATGCCACTGAACAATGGGGAGGATATACGATCAGCAGTGAGAGACGTTGCTTTTCAACAGTAACCTGAGTTGAGAGTAGTTTGAGCCAGTTGTGAAACGATATCCTGAGAGTGAAGGGTGAAAATGAAGTTTCACTCTGCATATAAAGTTTATAATGCTGCATGTAAGGGTTATACAGAACCCTTAATTCAATTGGGAGCCAAGACAAGTGCTTGATTCTACTAATTTCAGTAATATTTAACTGAGTTTAAAATCAAGCACATATCTGAACGTTGCGTGACTTGGAGACAAAAGAAAAAGAAAATTCAATTATCAGAATTATAGCTTTTATCTTCTGAAGTTTAAACGTTATGTAATAGCTGTATCTTTGTATATCCAGCGTTATATTGAACATGTTCTCTCAAATATTGTTTTGATTTCCTATCTTTCTGTTCAGGAGATACAGGCGTAGTACCAACACAAAGATAATATTGCTACGTACCTAATTTCATTCTCCTGTTAATCTTTTCTTGCGTTAGCAAAACTAAGTACCCACAGTACACACTTCATGCTTTCTTTAGTGATTTTGATAACTATATAATACAAAAGGACATCCTTATTTCTTAAAAAAAAACCCAAACCCTTTCAGTCCTTGCAAAAACCTCCAACAAAACTGTTGATCTTAATAATGTTTCAGACTGATAGATTCATGTGTGCCTGGCTGGGAGCACCATGACCCAGCACAGCACTTTTGTATTAATAAGACATAAAGTCAGACCATTTATCATTTAGTTCAGCCAGCACACAAATTAGAAAACAGCTTGACAGGGTATATTGTGGTCTCATTGTTTTTGCCATAGTTGCAGAAAAAATAGCTTTGAAACCTTCTTGTGCTCTGCTGTGACAGGAGAGTGTTTGTGTCACGGTGACCCGACTGAGTTGTTCAGTTGCGCACAGTGCTGACTCAGGAGCCTTAAGTGTGCTCACCAATTTGCCAAGCAGCAGACTCTTCTAAATGAAACCAAAAGAAAACTCCACAAAGACATAACCACTGGCAGTTACCGCAGGTGTAAGGTATTCAGCAGTGCAATCAGGGTATGAAACTTCAGGAGTCGTTTACTGGAAGTCACTGAGTAGCGCATGCTTTCAGTACGGTACAGTATATTTTTTATTGCATATTCCATGCTGAAAAGTACTGTTAATGTTTAATAAAAATATTAATATATCATAACATACACTGTCTTATATTGGTTACTGTTCAAATATAATATTTGTGAGACATTTTACAGCTAATATTCATGTTTTAAATATATTACTTTGTCTGCATTTTCTGTGTCTTGTTTTCTGTCCCTGAGTCTAGTGATTTCCTTTTAGGAAGAATTCAAAATACTAAAAATTCAGATAAGTTGAATTTTTAAACTCTCAAAATAAACAATTCAGATCTAAAACTGCTAAGTTCAGTTTCTTAAATGAATTAAATTTGAGGATTTTACTGATACTTTTAACTAAAGATATTTGATTAATGCTTTGGATTGCATATTTGTGTTTGTGAATATTTCTTATTTAATGTATTTTCAACATATAATACATGTGCAATCGTTCTCCTGGTTGAGTAAACCCTGAGGTTCAGGTCTATTTTGTAATGTGATACACTCATCTACAGATGTATTTACTATCCCCAGATGGTGAGGCACATTTTAGACTGCTCCCATTGTATTTGTGTCCTCTCTTTGTTCATTAGATGCAAAATATGACCCAGATACAGTGGAGTGTGCTCTGCTAGTAGGAATCAGTCAAGCTGCCTTTCAAGCAGTGAGGCCATTTGCTGTGAATGAGGTGAAGCCTCTGAACGTGTGTACTCTGTGTGTATCCTTGGAGAACTGCCACAGGCACTGGCTCTGCCTCTGCTGCCCGGACAGACAGCTCCAAAGTGTGTTTAAGCTGTACATCCTGGTCTCTGTGTGTGCATGTGTCTGCCCCACAGACCTCTGCTGCTCTGCTTCCAGGGGTGAACCTGGAGGGGTGGGGGTAGGAACGAGTCTGGAGGTTTGGTGTAAGGAAAAACAGAAGTCTGGTTCTGAGGATGGCTCAAAAAGCTAACCTGTANGACTGGAGAAGGCAACACTATCAGTACAGCATTATTCTTTGTATACTCCTTTTGGATTCAGAAAAGATTCTTGGAAACACTCTCTTCCACCAGTACCCAGAAGAAAGAGTACTGTGCCCCAAGTTCTGATTTCTTAGAATTTTCTTTAGAAAACATGCATTTCAATATAATCTCTCTCCTGATGTGCCAATCTGCTCCCTACTGCTTTAGTCTGAGATCTCAAGTGGCTGTACTCAAAGGTGTGGAGGAGATGTCTGAGACAATTCTTGGAAAGAGAGTTGTGTCTCCTTCTTAGGTAACAGTGAGAGAGCTTTTGCACTTATGGGAATGCCCCAGACCTGTACAGCTTGGGGATATCTTTTACTAATTTTCCAGTCACCACTTTGATCATTGCTTCCTAGCCCTGATTTGTGGCACCTCCTTCCCTCCCTTTCTCCTCCCTCTACTTTGGCTTCTTCCTGCTCCTTAACAAGCTCAATTGGTTTTATGTATGTAATTCTTTTTTTTTTAAGAGAGTTTGAAGGTGGCCGCTGAAAGAATTGCTTTCATCCGAATCCAGGAGCTGATCAAAGCAACACAAAAAAGCCAAATGTGAGCCAAGGCAGTGCTGCCTGACCAGCCACAGGGTCAGGGTTCTGTGCTGGAGAAATAGTAAAGCCTATCAGCTGCACTATGCTGGAAGCTGCTGATAAGGGACTGTCTCTGCAGTAACACCTGCAAAGTTTATGAGATCCTGCAGGAAAATCAAGGAAATCTGCATCAAAATACATTGTTTCCTGCAGAGAGGAATGTGAAAGCATTTACAGGATGAAGTGCCGTTGCCTAAATGTAGTTATTGCCGTATCATATATTAGGCTCAGTCTGCACTACTAGTGCAACACTGGACTATTACCCAGCTCACATTATTTTTAACAAGTGGCTCCTTGGCCCAGTTGTCAGGATATTAAGGAATGACAAGTGGTTGAAAGGAAGGTTCATGCTAAAACAAAAAGCAAATAAATGAAAATCAGTGTCATTACTATGTCTAAAATAGATATCCAGTGAAAATTAAAATAGGTTAATAATAGATTCTAAGTCACCTTTAAAAAGTCTAAATAAAGATTTCTTCTGAATTTTTTTTGGAGATACAGATTTTTATCAGGCATCAGTTCCAATAGTGCTTATGATTACGATTTTTAAAAATTTGAATGGTAATCCAATATATGGCTTTTATCAAGGGATTTTCTGCTCTGAGCCATTTGAACTTCAGCATTTGTTCTTCTATATTAAAATAAATTAAAATATAGTGTCATTTTAGCACAAAACAGTGTTTTCAATGTCTCAGAAAAATTCAGCTCCTATTTGAGAGTAGGCACAAAAGTTACAAGGGTGAAGGAAACTTACATTTTCTGTAGTCATTAAGGAAGACCAAGCTGTATCTTAAAATCAGAACGATATTTTATCCATAATAAATCAAAAGAATCTGATTGCAATTGGAGTTTTCTGTTTTCCCAGGAAACTACAATGTAGGCTGTCACAGCTTAGATTCCTTGTCACTAAATTGCCAACATGCCTTAGTCCAGATCTCTCAGCATAGCTGTATATTTTGATGTGTTTATGACAACTTAAATTGCTCTGGATTTCGTCAAGCTTTGTGGGTTTTTTTTGGTTTTTTTTTTTTCAATGTAAAGTTGAATTTGTATGAAAAGTTTAATTTTTTTTTTTAACAGACATATCAGGAAATTGTTTTTCCTTTTTTCTATAGAAGATATTCATTTGCTATTTCTGTTACTGTTCCATGCACGAATTGTAGCATTTTAATTGAAAAAATGAACACTCAGAAGTAGTGCTTATTGGTTTTGCAGTTGAAAAATTTCAGCAAAAAATAAGAAAACACTTGTTTTTAGATGAAATTGTCTTTACTGTGGCCAAAATGGATGTGAAATAAATCCATAATAAGAATTATCTATTAAAAATTTTGATTTATTTTCTGCCTGAAGAAAAAAGAAAGCATAAGTTTTTTAATAGTTTTTTTTATTGCGGTGGTTTAATATTGATTTGTCCAAGTTGGTTTTCATCCCTTTTTATACTGACCAGTTAAGAAATGAACTTGATTTTTCAGTTGGTGGGGGACTTGTCCTATATTGAATTTAATTGGGAAAGTGTCCATATTAATCTCTGTAACAATCTCCAGAGAATAAAGATTTCCCAGTTATTTACTTCAGCAGTGAGTGAGAGAACAGATTTCAGTGATTAGTATAAGGAATTCGGCTTGGAATCTAGAGTTGCCAAAAACCGAAGCTCAATACCTTTCGATCTGTGCTCTTGTTCCAACATCCTGTTGCTTGGAAACATGAGTCAGGGGAGGAAATCATCTCACTGTTGATGCAAGAGAAAATCCCTGTCTGTATTCAGCCTGATTTTCAAAATCAAAAGAAGATCTCAGATAAAAATTAAAAGCAAACAGAAGATAAAAAGAAGTGGTAGAGAGATCTACGTAGTCTTCTTACAGTATATTCATTTTGTGGAAACAGCAGCAGAATTGTTCTTGGCTGTGTAAAGGTGGAAGGATTAAGTTCTCTGTGACCTGTCATCAGCCTTAATCAGAGTCTCTATGTTTTGTCATGAGCTACTTCCCAAATTTTTTTGAAACCATTAAGTTTAATCTGGACTGGTCTTTAGACAACAGCTCTCATATAAGTCCACAAGATATATAGAAGTTCTAAGATCTGGTAACAGAGAATGAGCTAGAGTTTCTGGCAAAGGTAACTGTGGTTTTGTTTAAAGGTTTTATGTTGTATTTAAAATGTAATGGGCCAAATGGGGTCTACTGAACTGCCAAACTTTAGTCATCTATGAAACACAGAATGACTCGAGACTTCCCATTGATCTGTCAGCTTTACTGCTGAGGAATAAATTACTTCCCTGAAGAAGTGGATTTCAATCAGCAAATCATAAGTGACTACTGATTTTATTCTTGTTGATATGGTAGAGTTAAACTCAGCAGAGGACTGCAATTTCATTTCTCAGCATCTTTTGAAGCTTGAAAATTTCTCTTTTTGGGTAAGACTAAACAGAAGAAAATCAAACCCTTCTTGAAGATTTTGGTGAAAATCTTTTGGAAAATCATTTTGGTAAAATGTTGGTCTGGAAGTGGTCTCAAATGAGGCAGTGTCTCCCATGGTCCAACATTGTATCGTAAACATCAGTGTTCTGAGCCCTTTTTTCCCTCTCTCTTTACTCCAAGTTATTCTGGCAGAATAGTGTGAGGAAACAGTTTTGACTTCCAGAAACTAATATTTTTCTCAGAAATTGGCAATAATCCACCTCTTTACAATGCCTTTAGGTGGCTTTGTACTGACAGAGAAAAGGCTTTGTGAATTACTTCTACAAGTGATAATTCTGTGGTACATGGACAACTAGTTTGATTTCTGGAAGAATAATTTTTAATTTGTCTTTGCCCATATGGGCTACAGCTGTATTAGTAAATGAAACAATTGCAGGAAAAATTTCTGTGTGTCAGAAATCAATTTTCTGTTGTAATGTCTTGGCATGGCTCTGGTGCTTGTACTCACTCTCTGCAGTAGTTCCCAGGAGTCACCATGAACCAGTGACTGTTCCCAAAGGGCACTTTGGATGCCTTATTTTGAGGCTAGCAGTAAAGACGTAACCTATAATACTATACTGGATCTCATGGGGGTGGAATACCACAGTGTCTTTTAGCTCTCCTGAATCAAGAATTTGATATAACCTGTGGGAATAGATTTTATGTAATCTGTGAGAAATAGATACCACACAGTATCACTTTTACACATGATACATATTAATATAGGAGATTAAAAATAATTTATTCTTCCAAATCC
>VYZQ01064587.1:30945-47071 GCA_013400655.1 Mystacornis crossleyi | reverse complement strand
AAATTATATTTTAAAATATATATATACATATAAAAAAATCAAAGTCTTTCCACCATCCCTCTCCCTTTTGTTTTATATTTTCTTCCACTTCCCTTCCCTTCTCTTCCCTTTCTCCCTCCTTTGCTTCCTCCCTTCTTTCCTTGCTTCCCTAAATTTTTAAAAGTGAAGGCATTCTATAATCTGTCCTTCTATTAAGATGGCTGTTTTAGCACTTAGTTGTGTCACCACTTTCTAGCTGGGATGTGTTTGTTAATCATCCAGTGTTGCCACGCGTTTCATTGCACACTTTGCATTCCTGAGAACTGTTTGTAGATGGTTTCCTGTGTTTGCAAATCTGGGCAGTCCAGCCCAAGCCGCCATTCACTGCTGCTGAGAAAAGGTGGTGTCTCCTGGCCATTTGCAGAGGCAGTTGCACTTTGCCTGCAGCAGGAGAATAAGCAAAGGAAGAGTACATCCTTTCTTTAATCTCAAGTGCAGAGCTAATTTTTTCTCCAGTAATAAGTTTCCTTCTGAGGGTGCACAACTGCACCATTGGAGCATCTGTCTTGTGTCTTGGCACATGCTAGACATGATCAAAGCAGCAGCTTTTGTTTAAAGAAATAGAAAAGCAGGGTTGCAGAACATCCAGGGGTGGGTATAACACCACAAAGCAAGGAAGAATCACAAGAGCCAAACTATATTAAATGGGTTTTTTTTCTGGCAGTTTGCCAGTGTGCAAAATAACAAGGTAGATCAGATGACACAGTTCTGAAATAGTTTAGTCAAAAGATATTCTCCCCATTTTTCTCCTCCCACAAATTCCTTGTATAGAGTCTGGGTGTGTAGATTTTTTTCGGCATCCATTTTTCAGTTCTGTAGATAATCAGTCCAGATCTTAAAATAATGTTGCTATTTTCCATGACAGTGAGAAGCAGAATTTTTTAACCAATATTTTTCTTACTTGTGAGACAAATTTAAACTCTGCTATTAAATGACAATGAATAAACCTAGGTATCTGTTAGTAAGAAAAAACTTCTCAAAATGAAGCAAATTCCATTCATACTAGTTTTACTCTTACACGAACATAGCATTGAATCAAGCAAAGCATTTCCATAATTTCTAAAATCATGAATTAATTTCCTATCTTCAGTACAGAGAAGGAAGAAATTCTCAATACACAAATAATCATTGAAACCCCCATTTTAGGCACCTGGTGCTTTTCAGGAACTTGAGCTCTCAAGTATTGCTTGTGACTAATCACCAGTATCAGTAATTTCCACATGCTTTATTAATGCCTTGCTAAAAAGCGCTGATGTAACGATCCAGCACTGTTTTCCTTTTTATACAGAGAGAAGAAAATCCCAAGCACTGTCAACACCAGCTGGCTTGTGTCCAATAATTCCAAATTAATTTAAGTGATCAAGAACTGGGCGTTAACTTCTCTTATATGTCAGGAGAGCAGGTAATAAAATAAAACCAATCAGTCAAAGTGTAGCAGCTCTTTGCTGTGTACTCGTGGGAGGAGAGGGTGAGATCACTGGCTCTGAGAGGCTGAAGTGACCAGCTGACTTCTTTGTCTGCTCGCCTGTGTGCTCTCCTCTGGCAAAGCAAGAGACAGGCACTGCTCCCTGCTACTTCGGGAATAAGGGGCTTTCCCACAGAGCCCCTGAGCACAACGAAGCTCAGAGACTTGGCGACAGTTTATGTCTCCATAATTTCATTTTTTCTTACATCACACCTGTAGAAACAAACAGGTTAATTAATGAGAAGAGTGATGCACAGCTTTAATTCTCATTGTTATGACTCTGAGCAAGGCCCCGGGAGAACACTGGAAGTAATTACGTTATATTTCCTTCTCGTTTAGCTACCAGGCCTGGATTTGTTCACAGCAGATTTTACAAGAATTTCTTGCTGTCTTTAAGACTGGCATTCGCCCTTTATGTCTTGGAATAGTTTAGGATGTGTCATTGCAATTCTGAAGAACAGATTCAGGAATTTATTGCTGAGATACCTACCATGAAAGAAATGATTGCACCTTCTGGGAGTTATCAAATTTTTCCTCTTAAAGTTTCATGTGTCCATACTGCATTGTAATGGGCTACTTGGTTTTGTGATTTCTTTATTCAGAACCCAAAGCAGTCTATTTCAATTTATCTATAACATGCATTTTTATAAGTTGAGTTCAGTCTTCTTTAGAGCCATAGAAGTCACAGTACAGTAGGTTAACATAAAATGCTATGAACTGAATTCATAAAATACCAGTCACACTTCGATATACTGTGTGCAGTAAGACAAGATTTCCTTTTTCATGTGCCAAATAGGCTTCTGTTTAAAGCGCAGCTATGAGAAGATGTGTTAACAGTCAAAATTCAGCTTGGTTTTGGATTGTTAATCTAAAAACAATCTAAATGAATTAATCTAAATTAAACAATGAAAGAGGAGTTGTGTCTACTTGTAACTCAAAGTCTGTTGTGATTTCCTCAGTACTTTGAGGAAACACCAGTCAATGAGAATTCCTCAATTGTTCCCTTCATTGCAGATAGAAAGGAAAATATGTTTAAGTATGTCCGGTTAGAAATTGCAGAGAGGGGCTTAATATACTGTGGTTACTCTGAATCAAGATTAAAATGCTGCTTGATAGCCCCTGGCTTTTTTTAGTAGCAATTATTCTGAGTGGATGATAATATTTGTGACTGTGTGTGCTTTAAGCTCTTCACTCCTTGATATGCTCTTGAACTTGTGCCTTTTTTCAAGGGCACTAAATCAAAGGTTTTGATGGGGTGACAGGGGACTGACATTATAAAATTAACATGTCCTGAATTACTACCCAAGAAACACAGAGTCCCAGATAGTGTACATTTTCAGAGTTACGCTCACTGTTAACTGACATTAAATACACTCTTGTCTTATTAAAATGATGTTAGGGCTGTTACTGAATGATTCACTGTGATTTTATGATCATGTATGCTAAATATTCTAAGAAATTTTTAGTTATGAACTAGTTCAATAGAAAAGGATTGTATCAACCTAATATATTATTGTATAAGTGGTGTTTCACTGAGTATTGTCAGATACTGCTCTATTTGGTTGTATAATATCATGATAGTTTATGATATCCAAGACTCATTAATAATAAAGTCATCCAGTCCATTAATCTGTTTAAATAACCTAAGAGATATTTGATGTAGGGACTGAATTAAACACGAGTATGTTCATGCATGTGCACACCTGTGCATACAGAGCTCATAAAGAATTACTTTCAGAACATTTCAGTTATGAAGAAGGGGACCAGCACCCAAAAGCTAAGCAAGCCACACTGATAAATTACTTTTGCTTTAGATAAGTCTTCAACTTCTAAAGGTGTCTTACAAGCAGCTCTGCATCTAAGATGCTTACATTTTAATCACGTGCTGTCAAACTTTTTGATGACTAAGGGAGAGATTACTCTATAGCTGTTTACTCAAAGAATCCAATGACAAATAAATTTTACAGTGTTAAAGGATGACGGAAAATTATCTGAGAACCATTTGAGAATTCTTTCATGTGCTGCCAGTTTGATGGCCTAATTTAAGTAATGAGCAAATTTTGTTGTGCCCTGTATATGGATTCTGCAAATACCTGGGTTGCAGATTTAGCATCACTGCAAGGATCCAGTTTTCTATTATCTGTGATAAATGTATACTACACTATCAGATAAATTATATTAGCCACTTTATCTTTAAAAAATTGCATTCTAATATAGACAAAATTCAGAGCAGTTATTGGCCTTTATAGGATGCCAATGGCCTTTACAGGATGTCAGAGTAAAGATCAAAAGATTCTTTGTGATCCTAAAATATTATAGGGACAAAAATGCTCAGATTCATCAATGGATAAGTAGGTGATATAAGATATATATAAGCCAGTCATGGAGGAATCCTGACTGAGTCTTCTTATGGCTTTCTGTCTTCATTTCTCCTTGAATTTTCTTAACAAACATTGCGAAAACTGTGTTTATGTCTGTGTGTTCAGCTTATTGGAGATAATGGGATTAGGCAGAGACTGCAAAGAATGTGGCCATGTATGTCTGTTCCTGTCTATGACCAGCTTATTTCTAAACATTTGAAATACAAATTACTGATGTCCACTCCTGCAAGAGCACAGCAGTTTGTCTATTGAATCCTTTAACATTTCATATATGCAACTCCATTTTTAGTGTGTCAATTAGCTTCAGTGAATGAACACAGCATACTGCTGGTCACCTGCTTAAAATCCAGTAGATGCAGAAGATATTCTATATTTCCAAGACTTGTGTGATATGTGTGATATTAAACCCAGGAAAGCAATTGCTATCCTCCTGATGTACAGCATAAAGACACACGCAAAAGAACTCGGCTGAACGAGTCTTGCTTTAACACAGTTATTCACCCAGAAAAAAAAAAATTAGGTGTGTGAATATTCCAGATTACAGTACTAGCTGGAATTTTACTTGATCAAAACAAACTAGAACATAAAGGCAGCCTGTTTGAGGAAACAGTGGAAACAGGACAGGGAAATTTGTCATGAGGGGTTTTCTGGTAGAGGAGACTGACTCTAGATGGAGAAGATTTAAAGAAGTGGCCACAACAGTACAATAGAGAGGAAAAAAGTGGGTTCTGTGGGAAGTTTCCTCCAAAGTGATCGGCACTGTCCTGAGGCAATGCCATTATTCTGTTGAGATCAATGGGATTTTTCTCTTTTTTACAGCAGCCAGGAATTCAATCCTGATGCTTATCACTCATGCTTGACCTTGCAGGCAAGGAAGTCATTGCAATTTAGAGCGCCTCAAAAAAGAACCTGTGCCACATGACTGTGGGGCTGAGTATGAAGACAGTCTTTATGTGTCAGAAAGGCAGAGATATACTTAATGCATCTGCAGTGCATCAAAGTCAGATTTCTGTGTTTACAGAGCAGGAGGAAAGCTGGGCATGTCTGGATTTATCCCACATGTTGACTCACAGCTATCCTACTGAGAGCCAAAACCACTCCTAGTAACACTTCCAGTCACTAACAGCAACTGCCAGCCAGCAAAAGTAGATAACAGCAGAGGTAAACTTTCAGTCTGCTTTAGCCTGAAACTTGAATCTTGGTGGAAAAGGGATTGTAGCTGCTGGAAGTAGCAACTGGAGGCACATCAGGCATCCTCTACTCAGTGATCAAGTCTTCAAAGGGTTTGAGAGCAGTGGAAGTTTTTGCATCGCGAAAGCTCTCCTGAGCTACGTTCTTCAGTGCCAAAATTGGTAAGTCCATGTCGTAGCTATAAGCTTACATGAGGAACTTAAAATGGGAATTAAATTGAAATTAAAAAAAAAAAATCTGTGCTTGACTTGCAGTGTTTCCATATAATCTCTGTTTAATTTACAAGTAGAATTTCTCCTGTACTCCTACCATGTGTAGTGTGGGCTCTGATTGTCCTGAAAAGTCTTTTTCTTCGTATTTCAGCACCAATATGAGAATTCTTTAAGTTGCCATCAAGAAACTGTTCAGTCATGTAGCTAGACTACTAAAAAGTCCCACTGATACAAAATCCAGTGCCTAAATACTTAGCAGAGTTGGAATAATAGGATAAATTGAATGCATGCCAGTATCTCGTGACACATTTTCAAGCAGAGATGTTATTGAACCTCTTAAAGATGCATTTAACCATTCCTGTATGTTATCTAGGAATTCATCACCTTTTAATTGTAAAAAAAGGATGAGTGACACTGTTTTATTATACTGCATGGAGATTTTCATGCTATTTAACATGTCTTCTTCTCTTCTAAAAGATGACCATAATTATAAGGATTGGAATGACTGCCTCATAAGGGACAAAGGACTAAGCTAGACACTATTTGTCCTATGGAATTTATTTATTTTTAAACTATTTTCAAAAATCTTTGAGGAAATATAGAGTATCCCACTGATAGGTTTAATTTAATGGCAACTGGCACTGAATTCCTCACAACCTTTCTACCATCAAAGGTTTTACTTTATAATTGTATTTATATCTTGGCCTGTCTAATTTTCATTGCACACATCATGCACAAACTTCCCTCAGGAATGTGGACAGTAGGTTTATGCACCTATCTGATATTAGCTCTTCGAGTTTAGCTTAGCATAAGTTCCTACAGAATTTAGAAAATGTGCTTGAAATGATTAATTCTAACTTACTGAATATATTTACCAGTAGATAGAAAGTTATATTTTCTTGTATCTGGAACAACAATCTTAGTTACCCCCAAGCTTCAACAGGTTTCAAGTCTGGTTCAGATTTTGACTTGCATTCCACAGCATGAATACTTGCTCTGGCATCTGAGCTGATTGACTAAGTCACCTCAGGCAGTTGAAATCTTTTTCAATTTGTAAAATTGGCCTGAGATATGAGTGTCTGCCCTCTCCTCGGTTAAAAAGTGGGCATAGATGTGAACTTGGGCAAACATGCATAATGAAATTGAACAACTTATTGGTAATCAACAATGTTTTAGCTAAAAAAAAAGAGAAGAATTTGGAAGAAGTGAAAATGTTGCAGGAAACAGGGTAGCAGTCACAAATGAAACAGCGTGCCATGAACTCTAAATAAAACTAGAGATGTTCCTTGATATTGTACCAGCTTCTTAATCCAGACCTTTCAAGCTCTGCAGACAGTACTGAAAGGGTGAGGGATGACTAGGTCAGGCTCTTTTCAGGCTGCATAAATCACGACTATATCCTTTCAAATGGATGGTCTTACACCACTGATCATTTCTTGGAAGTAAGATGAGAAGGCCTGGATGTCCCATCCTGACTATGAATGCTTGGACCAGCACTGCTGTTGTGTGTCTCACTTCTGCTTTGTAATTTCCAGTGTAAGGCCACATCATTCCTCCTCACTTCTGTGGGCTTTTGCTGCAGTTGCATTCTGCATATGGACTTTTCTGGAGCCAAGTTTTCCACAAGCAGCATAATATGGCTACCATCCAGAGCTAAATATCATTCCAGTTCTCTTTCCTGAGATGAAAGAAAACCCCCCCAAAATGAATTATGATAAACAGGCTCCTAGAACTGGGTGATATAAGGAGAAAAATTAGGTTAACTTTTCTAGCTCTGATTTTCCTGTTGCATAAGCAAGTGAAAGGAAAGCATTACTTTTCTATTTTCACTATTTTATTTGCTTAGAATCTATAACAGGAAATGGCAGCAGACAAAAGCAGCAGTATATGTTCAACATAAAATTTTGCAAAACTGCAATAACGATAGAGGGAAGACTGCTATGTGTCTAATTCAGGTACTAATTTGCACGGAAATATTTGAAGAATAGCCAACAGAAATGTATCTGAGCACTATAAGAAAAGGTATCCCAAAATTTAAAGCAAGAAAATTAAAAATCAGTTTTAAGAAGACTATGGATAATATTTTCTCTCATTCTTGTGTGAAAGAAGTGAGAATGCTAGAAGCCCCCCAGCAAAATGAAGTGGATTTTAGCTGCCGTACCTCCCTTCTGGGATCTCAGTCGTGTGTTAAGAAAAGCGCTTCCATTTGTTGTGCTGAAGGTTGCTAACGGGTCTTATTTTCATTGCTCTGTTTCCACCTAGTGCTCAAAGTGAACATTGCACCAAGCTGTACGTACGTTCTAGAATCTAGAGCTGCAGATCGCTGTCGCTCTCTGTTTTCAGGGAATCTGCAGTACAAATAAGCAAGCGTAAGATTAAATATGACTTTTATAAAAAGCACCAGTTCCCAGAATAAAGCCTGTCAAGTGTCTCTATGGTCTTTGCTGCACGATCTGTTCAGAAACGGGAGTGTCAGTTATTTGGTTTAACTCCTAGAATCCCTCTTGTGGATGCATTTTTTGTGGTAGTTCTCTCGTTAACTGAAGATGAATGAATGCATGTGAATAAAAAGGAACACACGATAGTAACTGAGAGACATTCATTACTCTCACAGGCACAAGTGTGTGCTCAGCATGAAATCAAGAAAGGGATAGCTAAGACACCTGGAAGCTGAGGTGGACCCATCTAGATATTCTTTCCCCATACAGCTCAGGTTATAAACTACCTTTCACATTTTATAACAATCATAACATTTTAGTAAACATCCAGAGGATTCAAAAACTTGATTGTACTGCAGGAAGAAACAAAAGGAGAGATTTTGTGATGGACTATGAAATTTGTGGTTTTTTCAGGAGGTTGCAAAGAGCTAAAGACACGACTTGTGGATTTACTTTGTCTAATGTAGCAGGAGGCTTATGGACAGATACAAGCATACACAGACAGGACAAGTGATGTTTTAAATCGCTTTTGGGTTCTAAGATTTTTTGGTAATATTTTTTCTAAGATTTGGGTTCTAAAATTTTTATGGTATATATGCTTATAAAAATCAAAATAGCTAAATAACTCTTGGTTGTACCACAGGCACCATCTGAAAAACACAGTATGCTTGTATCTCCTTGTGTCTGGTGTGTAGGAAGATGGAACCTCCTGTTCCACAATTTGTAGTCTGAACATTTTCTTTAGGAAAATGACTTGAGCTCCTGCTTTTCTCTTGTGCTTTCTCTTCAAGCGTGTGCAAAATATGAATGAGTTAATGACCAGACTAAGAAACTGCAATGTCCTTGGCTTAGGAGAGCGCACTAACTGCTGGTTTACCAGGCAGGAGCAGCACAGCTCTGGCCACCTTTTCCTGGATAAAAGCAGGGTACCAATCACAAATGAAGCAACATGTCATAAACTCTGAATAAAACAAGAGAGGTCCCTTCATACTACACCAGTGTAATGGGTTGAACCTGCGTGATTGACAAGTTTCTGAGCCAATCGCTTTTGGGGTCTTGCATATATAAAACCCAGGCAGGAGGGGAATTTCCTCTTTGTCTTCTGGGCCCAAGAGCTGAGGGGTGGTCGAGGGTGGGGGGCCCCGAGGCCCAGCCCGGGTCTGGGCCAGGCCCTCCTGCTCGACCCCTCAGGGCGGGGCCGGCCCTCCCCTGCCGGGGCCGAGCTGTCCCTGCTCCGCAGGCAGCCTCTGGCTGAGGCCGCGGGGCCCAGATGAAGTCATGGAACCGCCGGGACCAGCGGGAGCCGACGAGACACCTTTGCATCCAGCACAGCCCTCGCCCAGGCCGAAGAAAGCACAGCACTGCAGCCAATGAAAACACCTTTTCTTTCAAGTCAATGAGGAAAGAAGAGAAAAATAAAGTCACATGGGACAAAGCTGAACATGGCAATTCCAAGGTCAGAGACAGAGGGGACGGGGCAGGACCACGTGGGAAGGCAGCGATAGCAACGGGAAAACTGCGGCGCTTTTTAGGGCGAAGCTGAAAAGATGCTTCTTGCAAGGCCATAGAAAGGGGCTTTAATCCATTTGGAAAAAGTTGGGAGGGTGAGAAATTCTTATGCAGTCTGTGACCTAAGAAGAAAGGCCCACGCCAGGCCATATAGAAGTTACAAGAAGTTGTTAGAGACTTGAAGTAAAAAGTTTGTGCTTTCAGACTGAGATAACTCATCCTTAAAATTAAAACCCCATTTTCTCCTGTGGCCTGTGATTTTTGCAGTATGGGAAAACGGCGAAAAATTCATGGGAAAGATACCTTTCTTCACTTCAACAGATTGTTTCTCTGGACGGACTGTTAGTTTGTGAAAACTCTATGGCACAATAGAAGAAACCTCTTTTCCTAAAGCATGAATAGACTTTTAAAAAGTACAACTCTGACCAAAATACCATGTTCTTGTTTTGTTTGCACTTGTGAAAGGTTTATGGTAAAGAAAAGAAAATTGGGAAAGGAAAAAGTGTTTTAAAGGTTTGCTTTAATTCCGTATCAATCTTTTTTCCCCATTCTGTTAATAATAAACTTTTTGTTATGTTACAATTGCTTAAGTGTGAACCTTGTTTTGCCCTGAAATTTCCATGCATTTTCCTCAATGAATCCATATTCCACTTACACACATAGTTAGATTTCGTGTGTTTGGCATTTAAAGCAGCGTCAAATCACGACAACCAGCTGTTATAACATTTATTTTATAATAAAGCTGCTGCAGCTCCTCTGGTTTATTAAGTGCCCAGCACTGACTGCTGCATTAGGCTTAGGCCACCGGAAAACCTGTATCGCACCAAACTCCTTTTAGGTCTTCTGGATCCTCCTCACCCAGTGTAGATGTGAGGCAGACACCAAGCTGTTTGCTCCAAGCCATGCAGATACCTCTACAGAGGCCTATATATATGTCAGCAGGGAACCCCGAATACAATGATCTGCCTATGGAATTTACGTTTTTCTGGGTAGAGGCAACAGGTTGGCTGGGTTTTTTTTACAGTTCCAGTTTTAGATTTAAATTTCATTTTACAGAACTATTTGTTTTTAACCTTTCAAAAGACTAAGGGCACAGGACTGTATAGGTCAGCATTTTTCTAGCAGAACCTGCCTATTAAAATACTGTTATTTTTTTTACCACTCTGAACATTGCTATGAACTCTGAGCTACAGAATGGCTCAAGTTTACGTCAATTCTTTTTATGCAGCCTTCTTGCTTGAATAGTAAAATCAAAATTTATTTACAGTCAAATTCTCCTTATTTGTGAAATAATACTGATTAAATGATGCTTTTGATGGAGAATGCATGGGTAGGTGCAAGTGAACAGCCTTATTTTTTTATTCTATCTGTTGCTACCTGAGCTCCCCATTCCTGAAAGAGAAGCTTTGAAGCATAGATTTGCTTTGGTTTGAGTGAATAAAGCAGCTGGCAGGAAAGGTAAACTACAGAAGGGATTGCTGTGGATGTAACTCTGCAGTACAGAAAGCAGTCCACGAAGAGGGCAAGGTCTGTCTGTGGGGTCTGTGAGAAGGTCCCAGCCATCTGGAAACAGCTGCTGTTTTCTTGGATGGTAGTAAGGTGAGAGGCTGTTTTATTCTCTACCGTTGCCCACTCAGGTGAAGACTATCTGAGTCTTTCTATTATTTCAGACTGTGCATTTCCAAGGGGATGGAACACAGGACTTTGTTGCAGGAGAAAAAAGTACTGCCTCTGTCTGAAAGCAGCTATAAACTGTTGCAAGCAGAATAAATTTTTTTGAAAGTATGGGAAGCCTCAGTATTATCCAATATAATTAAAATTAGTACATCTACTTCTAAATAATTATTTATAATAATATGTTTAGTATTTCTTGCCTTATTCTTCAAGGAACTGCTCTTGGCAAAATAAAAGCTTATTTCCTTGGAGAACTGTATTTATGTAAATACCTAATAGATTGTGATTAAATTAAATTAGTACTGTGTATCCTCTTCAGAGTTGTCTATGTAGTTCTGTCCTGTGATCTTTGCACTAATGAGTATTTGGATGACAAATGTGGGGTTTCTTTGAGAGAGAGTGTGGAAAATTAAAGCAATTAAATAAGTTATCACACTTAAAAGTGATAGGTAACCCTGCTTCAATATTTGTAACATTTCAATGTCAATATCATAGTTTGAATCACTCCTTCCTATTGCAAAGGCTGACAGGAAGAAGGGCACTTCTGCTTTTAATGTTTTCCTTTATAGAAGCATGGACACTCTATATTAGACCTGCACTCCATCCAGGCCAGTAATTTGTTTCTGACAGAGCCCAGAGGGAGATGCCTCAGAGGAAAGTGCAAGGACCTGCAGTCAGACGAAAGGGCACTGCTCTCCCTCTAATATTAAAGGGGTAAATCTGTCCATACAGCTTGAGCAGCCTCCTGAAGATTCATCTTGTGGTGCCAGAAATAATGAATAAACTGTTCACAGATTTTTCTGTCTATTGCATTGAGTGATTCTGAACTGCGCCAGGAGCTCTCAAGTCTGATCCTTCTTTGAAGCTTCAGCGTAACAAAATGGAATGGCTGCTGTGACTTGGAGGCACTGAATGGGGCTGGGAGGCTGGGGCAGATCCCAATCCAAGACCTGTAACAATTCACAGCCGAACGTGCCTAGGCATGTTTACTGAAAATCCCTATCTGCCAAGGGAGGTGAGCAGATATTTCCTTGTGTCTGTTACAAGGGAGTAATTTCGCCCCTTGTGTTTGATGCTGCTTTGGCACGATTTCAGAACTTGCACTTGTCTTGGTCTTAATCTCAAGTTTCTCCCTGAATTTATGGGTAGAACTTTCAAAGGTCTCAACATTAAAATTAAAGAAGTTCGAGGTAGGTCAGACATAACCAGAGGATATGTGAGCTCACCACACCAGTGATGTGTCTGTCACTTACACTCAAAGCTGAGTCAGGCCATCTCTGCCTGCCTTAAATAATGCATGGAGACAGAGATCCCTGATTATGGATCCACCTGAAATTCCCTTTCCCTTTGTGCAGTCACCTAGGAGTGGTCAGTGCAGAATTACTGAGGGTAGGGTATGTCTTACGTCTGACTGGGAGGTGCCTTATTCTGAGCTGTACCCATCTGGAACCAGAGACAGGTGTGTGCTCACCACTGTTTCCTCACAGTACTGACTAAGGACCACTGCATTAACTACAAACTGATGAGAAAGTAATACAGGGGACATGTGGCCACCTTGGGATCAGTGGCTGCGTGAACAGCCCAGGGGCTAGAACTGGGACTCCTCCTGATTGTATGGTGGCACACTTTTCAGGACAACTGTAGAGAAAGCTTGTCATGTGGAACTTTAATTTTGTACATGACCATATTTAAGCTCAGTAAACTAATATTTATATTATACATACATTAAATTTACTGTGGAATTAAAACACATAAAGTAGTGCTTAAAGTTTCACTCATCTGCATACTATCTATGAAGTCTGCTTCTAGTGTGTGATCATATATTTACCTGCATGCATATTCTATACCTTGTTGATAAATCAAAGCAGTTGTGTATTTTACCTTCCATAGTACTACTGCTAATGAGATACAGTACATCTGTACTCAGATTAGCTTGGATGTTCATCACGGAGCAACATCCCTAGTACCTACACAAAACTACAAGTGATGAAATACCCCACTGGAAATATTGCTGTATAACATGATTATTTATTATGTTCATCTCCTTTGCTTCCGTTACAAATTTATGCTTACATTTAAACATCTCCCTGTATATGAATTTTGGAATTTCAGCTTCTAATATTCTTTCTTCTTGCAAACTTTTTAATAGTAATTTCTGTCACAACAGAAGAATGAAAATAAATCAGTACATTTTAGTAATTACAAGAAATTATTTAGAAGGCAGAAGCAGAGATGGTTTACATTTCATTGACTTTATAATTATAGAGTTGCCAATGTAGAGGTGATTACCTCCTTCCTTCTTGTTTGTTATTAAATGAAGGGCTCAGGGAAGCCCTTAATTTTTTTCTACATGGTTGTCAGATATGAGATGTGGCAAGAATGGGAGAAAATGAGGGAGGAAACAGGTTAATGCTGTCACATGAAAAGAAGATGTATATAATTAAAGAGAAAAAAGCATGGGCTTCTTTTCAAAGTTATTAATTCTGTCTTGGTCTTCCCTCTGGGGTAGTAGCAATTTATATGGTGTACATGCAGCTTAGGGAGAAGAGAAATTGTCTTTCATCACAAGAAGCAGGATGGTCTGTGCTTTAGATGGTTGAATCTAACCTAGTAAAGCCACTAGTGCAGTATGCCAGGGCTTAGTACTGGGGCTAATGATGTTCTCCATATTCATTAGTGACCTGGGCAAAGGAGCACAGTGCACCCTCAGCAGGTTCTCAGCTGATACAAACTGGCCAGACTGGCTGCTGTGCCACGTGGCTGTGCCCCCATTCAGAGGGACTGTGACAAGCTGGAGAATAGGGCAGGGAGGAATCTCCTCAGCTTCAACAATGGTAAAGGCAAACCCTTGTATCTGTGGAGGAATAACCCCAAGCACCAGCACATGCTGGGGACCCACTGGCTGCAAAGTTGCTTTGCTTAAAAGGTCCTTGGAGTGAAAGTTTTCAGGAAATGGAAAACCAGATGACCGTGAGCTACAAACACACTCATCATGGCAAAAAAAGGGAGCAACTTCCTGGGCTACATTAGTAAAAGCACTGACAGCAGGATGAGGAAGAGAATCCTTTTTCTCTTCAGCATTGGTGAGGCCACATATGGAATACTGTGTCCAGTTCTGGATTGCCCAGTACAAAAATGGTATGGTTTACTGAAGGGAGTCCAGTGCTGTGATGATTACTGTACTGGAGCACATTTGACTACTTTGGAGGTCAGATGGCCTCTTTAAAACCTAAGTGATAATAGTTCCTGTCATTCAAATCCTCAAATTTTACCCTTCCCAGCAGTATCTGAATGATATCAAAGACCATTAATATGAAAACAAATGTTGCTACTAGAAAAAGTTACTCCATATGGAAAAGGATGTGAATTGGTAATAATTGGCAAATTACCCATATATACCAAATTATGTTTTTACTAACCTTTCCCATATGTAGGCATGTAGAAATCTGAACAAAGCGTGATTTGTAGATGAGAGAAAAGCTAATGCAGTACTTCAAGAAACTTTGGACACCCTCCAAAGGGTGTAGGCCGTAGATTGTTCCTTTTAAGTGTTAGAAAGTCCTTTCCATTGAAATCCTGTGGGAGACCTCTTGTTTTAAAAACACTGTAGCTGTTAGGGCAGGGAAATGACTAATACCAATCACTAACAATATAACTGAATTTATAGGGAGGTTAAAATACTGGTTTTGAGGTGTTAATTGTCCTTGTGTTCCAATAGTTATTAAATTAAGGTGCTAACTTGAGAGAGCTGGTTTCCTGATATAAACTACCCAGTCACACTGTGGCAATGGAATGGACTTGTCCTACCTTGAATATTTTTTTTCTCCACTTGCTTTGCTTCAATTCTTTTGATTATGAGACTTGCAATCAATTAAATCTTGATGTTTGGTGATCTGACCAAGGCAATCTAAGGGATTGGAGAGCACGGCCAGCGGCAGGACAGGCCAGGAACAACTGTTACTTTCGGTGGGAATGTGGTACTCGTTTAAACTGATCAGTTTAAACTGATAAAGAAACCACACCCTTGCTGTTCACTGCAAAACCTATTGTCAACACCCATTTACTGGATCACTGCACTGTGCAGTTAGATAAATGACAGAGATACTGATTCATGACAATCTCTGTGGTGTTTCCCAAACATGTAGTCCCTGCAGTGATACCTTTGGCTGTTTAGGAGGCTGACCTTGCAAAGCCCTGAGAAAAAATTGTATTGAGAGGCTATAACCGCACTTGCTCTCATGCATGAACTTCTGAGTGTTGCTTGTTTGTGGCATTGTCTTCAAATCACTTGGTTCCCTTGTTTGCAACTCGGCAACCTTCTTTTCTTATCCTCTGTATTTGCCTTTATTTGCTCCTTCTGCAGCATAATTCAGATGTTAATCTGTCCCAAACCCAAGCCATGTGGATGGAATAGCTGACATGCCATGCATTGTTCATGGCATAGTTCTCATGCAACATCACTGCTCATCCTGTCTCTCTTCATTTGATTGCAGTTTTTCTAAAGTGTACAATTTCCGGGCAAGGAATTTTCTATTTTTCACACAAACATGTCTGCCATTGCTTAAAACCAGTAGGATACATTAATCTTCATTTACAAGGATACTCTTCTTGAAATCCTTCATGAACATTGCCATGGAGGAGGAGGAGAAAAAAAAAAATCCAGGAGGATTTTTCCTTCATTCTTATTTCAAATCCTCTTCAGTTACTTTGCTATCTGCTTCCAAATTTCAGTGTCCCTCTGCTCTGTGTCTTCCATACAGAGGCACTTGCATGTCCGAACTCCACTCTGCCCTTTTCGTGGACTAAGTGTTGTTCTGGCAAACAATGATTTGTGTGCATGTCATGGTGCTCCCTTATTACCTTTGGAAGGGGGAATTTAAAAGATGAATTTCCTCAAATAACTAAATACTGAACAGGCTTCCCAGGAAGAGGTCATGACACGAAGCCTGCCAGAGTTCAAGAAGTGTTTGGACAATGCTCTCAGGCACAGGGTGTGGTTCTTGAGGATGTCCCATGCAGGGCCAGGAGTTGGTCTCAATGATCCTGTGGGTCTCTTCCTGCGCAGGATATTCTGCGATTCTACTGGACCTCTAGGCGTTGAATGTTTTTATTTTATAGCACTGTAAGTACTATAGCATAATGCCACAGGAGAGATAAATAAAATTGTCAGTTTTACCAATTAGGAAGAAAAAATGATTTCAAAACGTTGCCTAGAGA
>VYZQ01064587.1:4808-16447 GCA_013400655.1 Mystacornis crossleyi | reverse complement strand
TCTGTCATTAATTCTGTGGACAAAACGGTAGAGGAAAACATTCATTTAAACACAATGTATTATTTCCAGAAGTTCACATATGTATTATATGTCTATTGCTCTGATACATAACTCTTGAAAAAAAAAATCTGTTTAGGAACACATTTTTGTGATTCTTTAATGCCTGTAAAATAAATGTAGTGATTTTTAAAAGTAGTTTTCAGCAAAAGGACAAAAAGACTAACTAATTGCCAAAAAAATAGAATCATGTTACTGGTGGCAATTGTGTAGGGAAGAAATTAGAGCATCTTTTATACATAGAGATCTACACCTGACAGAAAGGGCCTATAAGGCTATTTGAAGAGATCATATTCGTGTCTGTAATAACAAGTTTGGATGTATGAAGGATTGTACAGGCTTGAATGGTTCTGTCTGTGATGGTGATTTGCGAAACAGCCTTTATCTAAAATCAAGAAATTCTTATTTGAGTGTAAGTATAGGTAGGCACATCTGACAGCCCAGTCACAGCACTTTTGTTATCTGAGGGGAGAAAAGATGGATATGGACAACAGCAAAACTGGTATTGACTTCCAACCCAGAAGGATTTTACCTCACACACTTACAGGTGCCTGTCTAGAAGTACAGCTGCAATGATGTGTGTCCCCAGTGCCTTAGTTATAGAGCTTGGAAGTCTTTATCCTGTAACAAGTCAGAATTACTTAATTCAGTTGATTGCTCACACTTCTTATATTCAAGAGAAATGATGGAGAAAATAATGACGTTTTCTGACCTGAAAGTTGTTAACTGAAAGCAAGGAAATACTGTTATGTGTTTCCTAACTGTGATTAAGACCAAATGTGCTTTTCTTTAAACCAGCATATTCTCTACATTCAGCTCACATAAAGATGAGCCACATACTACAGAATTAACATTAAGAGTTACAAGGGAAAACAAACTGAAACCAAAAGTAGAGCTGAAGTAAGTCTTCAGTTCTAATGGAATAATTCTATAATTTTGAGCTCTGGTTACTCGCAAGATACTGACTGTTCAGCTTATTTCAGAGCAGAATAGTTCTTCAAGAAGATGAAATTTTGGTGGCAAGCTTCATATTTGGGATAAAGAAAGAACAGAGTATAAGCCTATTTTCTTTTTCACGTGGCAAATATTAGATGCTTTCAAAAAGCTGGAACTTGAAGGACATGTAGCAAACAGTAGCCAGCAAGCTGTGGCTGTGTAGAGCCATATATGAAACCTGTTTGTTCCAGCTGGTGTTTCATGTGAACGTGCCAATCTCAGCAACATCTCTACAATTCAGGCTGGTTTAGCAATACACCACGAGAAGTTGGATGACAGCAAAATTCTGAAACATTCCTTTTATTTAAATCAGTTGTTCAGCTCCCACTTTTTGTATCACCCAGTTCATTAATTATAGCAGGAAATTTGATGTTTTAGGCATTTGCAATTGGCAATGCTTTGTATAAAAAACCTCAATATAAAAACAAATATTTTGACTTTTAAGGGAAGAAAGTGTATCTCTCTCGACACTCCTTCAACATTTACTGTTTTGAGTTTCTTATTATACAGTATGATGATAATGCAGAGGCCTCTTGCCTCTAAGCTGTGGAAATTAATATTGTTTATTAAAAGAAAAATACGTATCAACTGACTACTTACAAATAAGGTCCTAATCACTTTCATAGCTTCAAGCCAAAGAACAAAGATGTTTTTTGGTTGGAACTAGTTCAGTCTGATGTGGAAAACATGAATCTTACAGGAAATGCTTCTATTATTATGTATTTTTTTAAATACAGCAATGCATATGTGTGAAGCCTGATCAAATAGACAGCTACAGCCGAGAGCAGAAGAAGGAAGGCAAAGGGACTCTGTGATGGAGCAAGGGGTGTGTTCAGATGATCTGAAAACTGGAAGGTCTGGCTTTCAGAATTTAAGGCAGGCCTGAGGTATTCTGCTGATCAGTCACTACAGGAGATGAAAAGATGTAGAAGTGTAAATATGGGTATTTGTGGTAGAAACAGTGTTGGAGACTTGTGCTGCTTTTGGAGTAATTGCTTGCCAGATGGATTGGAAAGAAATTAGATGGACTTCTGACTTTCCCTGCAGTCATGTCTGAAGTTTTTTCTGAGTTTCTTTGGGATTATGTTTGGATTTCCCCCAGAATGGTTGAAGGTCTGAATCTAGGACTGGCATGTCTTAAAACCATTTGGGAGCTGCTCACTGGACTGGCCAGGGCAGTTTTAATTTTCGCTTAGAGTTTCCTGACGCTGTTTTTAAATTCAAATTACACTGGAGTTGCATTCCTGTTTGTTTTTGTTTTGCATTCCAGCTGAGTTGTTTTGCTTCAGTCGTTGAGATCTTATTAAGAATGTCTGAACATAATTTACTACTACAGCAGAGTATAGAAAGCTATAACTCCGCTTTCTCACAATTTCATTTACAAAGATAAAAACTTTTAAAAAAATCTTCCTATGGTCTGAAGATGAGCTGTTCATTGACCTGTGTGAATAATGGGACAGTTCCAGATCTTTATGAGCTGATATTTTTAAACTAATGTGATCCTCATAATCTCTTGTCCACTCCCCTTTTCAAATACACAGATACACACACACTCTTAGTTCAAAATAGGGAAGACCAAGTAAAAATGTTTTGATGAGCTGTATTCTGCTTCTTTATGCAAGATTCTTTTCATTTCTAAGATCCTAAAATTTAAATCTTACTCTGAGGATTCTTGATTGTCTGTGCTATAGATTAAAGCGAGATTTTTTTTAATTTGCATTTTAAATTTAATGAATTAATCTTTGATATACAACTTGAAAACTCGGAGGTAAGAAGCAAGCCTTGAGGACAAAATGGCAGTATTTGGTAGGACTAAAATGCCTGGGTTTAAAATTTCAGAATACCTGGCACATTTTCATTGCTGACTGTAAAAGGGAGTGTACCTGTTTCTTATATTTACTTATGCATATTACTTTTGGGTTGGGAGACTATGCAGCAGTTTATTCTGGATGCTGTACATATGTGCAACAGAAATATTGTTTTGCCCAAAAACATTAAAAAGTGAATATAGGATGAGAAAAAACACAGTCTTAATTAAATGTTGGAGGATGAAAGAAACACACTTGCTGGACTCTCTCATGGATACAAGAGGAGTTGCAAACCTCTTTATAGTCACTTTTCATTTGGTTTAATTTTCACAAAGGAAGTCTCCTTTTTCAAAGTTTTATGATTCATTTCCATTAGCAAGTGGCTTTAGAAGTACTTAATAGAAAGTAAATCCAAAATCCTTTTATACAAACTGCTACTTCTTGAGGTGAAGAAGTGCCAGTACTCACAGTAAGATATACTGAAATATCAAACTTAGGATCATCCTGGGACTGACTATACCAGATGTCCAGCTGTACATAAGCTGAAAAAGTAAATCAGAGACCTCTCTATCATCCTGGGACAGTTCAGGAAAATTTACAGGGAAAGTGGTACCTATCTAAAAAAACGAATTGCTTGATAGCCTATCTGAACAGTTTCTGGGAAATTCAGTTTACATAGGCTTAAAACTTTATATAAGTATTTTTAAAAGGTATTTTATAACCTATTGCAAAATAAATAAGGCTCACCATAGCCCCAAGCATATTTTTATTTTGTGGGAACCAGATCCAGCAGTCACATGTTTTCTACACACACTGTGCCAATGCCTGCTTGATACCAACAGCTAAGGTTAAAAACAAGGAATGCAGGTAGGAGCCTTTCAAAATGCCAGAATTTTAAACTCTGATAAATATTTGGCATTTCACAATTGGTTAAGATACATGTAGACTTCTGGACTCTAATATTAGTTTTGTATTTATATCTTTACTTTCTAAAAAGATCTGTAGTTGTTTACATCCAGATTTTAGGTTACTGGTTCTTTTTGCTTGTTTGCTTGTTTGTTAGTGTTGGGGTACTTTTTAGGAGCTTTTTTCTGTTTTGTTTTTTGGGAGGAGGTGTTGGGATTCTTTTTGTGGGTTTTGTGGGGTTTTTTACATCATAAGCTTTTTTTAGTAATTTTTGGCAGTAAAAGCATAGAAAAGAAAAATCTGCTCTAAGTGCAATCCATTGTGGCATCCACAATGTTTTATTGTCTGTATAAGCATTATTCTTAAGCTTTTGCCAGAATCCAAAATCATCTTCACCTTCCATCAGTAAAGAGCCACAGGCTCCAGTGTCAATCCACTCTATTTTAGGTGTGTGAGCAATACACTTTATGTCTGCAAAAAGAAAAAATGAATAACTGTGTCATCCAGAGAACCAGGAATGTTTCTGGTTTTTAAGGACTGCTTCTTCCACAGAAACAGTTTTCTGGTGCTTCTGTAAATTTTAACAGCCTGACAGTGAAGCTGGTTGGGAGCTTTCTAGCACAACATTGTTTTCTTGGAAAATGCTGCTTTACAAAAAGGAATCAATTTGCTAAAGAGGGTCAGTTTTGGCTAAACTCTTAAGTCATTTGGGGCTTTTTTAACTAAGGGAGAATTTTCTGTCATCAAAATGTCATTATGTTCTGCTTGATGCTTTCTCTAGGAAAGCTGGTATTCACAATCCAGTTTCAAAGCAAAACATGAAATCTTTTGAGCTGCTCAACTCCCAAGTAATCTTTTTTTTTTTTATAAATTATGCGTCTTGGAGGCTTTTAACCTGATTTGAGGTAAGGGAAGAAGTCAGTGACTGAAAAACTGTTGCAGAGCAGCACAACTGCCTCTGTCTTGGCCCCCTGTGACAGCTGCTGGCCACAATCCGTGAGACCCAAAAGCAGGGCTGGAGAGCTCACCGGTGCTCCAGGTGCTGTGCCAGGGACTGATCCCATCTTCCTATTAAGCTCGTCACCTCAACCCATTCTTCAGTAGTCTGTCTTGCCCGCTGAAGGCTCTCACCACACCAAGTGTTCTCAGTGAAGGAGCTCCCAGCAGGGAAGAGGCAGTGTGACAGGCAGAGGAGAAGGGCAGGAATGCACGTAGTTGTCACCAGGCACGGAAAAGCCACCACCGTGCCCCAGATTCAGCCTGAGGAGGGCTGTGGCCGGCCACAAGCCATTCCACCCTGTCAGACGAAACTTGTGCTAGGAGGTGATGGAAGTGGACAACAAACTTGACCTCTCTTTGGGGCTGATTCCTAATCTCACTGTCAAGCCTCACTTCCTTTTTCTGTCATGTTTTCTTTTAGATTCCCGCAGAAGGACAACAGCCCACGGAACAAATGTCAGCTTTCAGCATACGAAAACAGTCTCCTAATCAAAGCGGTAATACTGAGTCTCCTCCATTTCCTGCTCCCGGGGCACTTGCAGGCTGAGGCGCGGCCTCCCTCCTGTCCAGGCCTCGCCATGGCCCTGGCACAGCTCCCTCGCAGGGCAGTGGCAGGAGGGTGCTTAGGGCCTCTGTGACCTGCTTCAGATGCCAAACTCTCGGTGTTTGCACAACTGCAACACTGCACAACCTGTGGCTGGCAGGGATTCAGGCCAGAACATCCCACTGGGCAGAGGAGTGTGGTTGAGCGGGGTGGTGCGGGGCAAGGTGTTGTGGTTGTCATGGAGAACCCACAGGAGCAAGGGGCTGCAAGGGCAGTGGGAAGATCCACTGGTCTCAACCCCGTCTGTTCGACTTTCACAGGGAAAATAAGGAGAAATTGAGGAAAAGTAGAATGGGGGAAGGGGAGAGAAAAGCTCTTTAATCATTGTCTGATGGAAAGGTTTCTCCTCTGGAGGAATAAAACTTGAAGAGGGCTGGAATTTGCTTTCTGTAAAGAGAAATGACCAGAGGCAAACTAGAAACATGATGAGATTTTCCATTTCCCTGAAACTCAAAAATATTTCTATAGACTGAAAGGTTTTCACATGCATGAGGACCTGGTTCGGCTGGGACGTACTAGGCTTACAAAACTGGTGTAGCCACAGCAGGGAGCTGCTTGGCTCTGCTGTATTGAGGACATAAATTTTTATTGTCAAATTGAGACAGGGATGAGCTGCATCTGCCTGTGCTCATGTGACCTAATCTGTTGTATCAGATCTATGTTTAATTTTTTATCTGAAGCTTAGGAGAAAATTCATAGGCCAAAAACAAGTACACTTCTGCAAACCCAGGGCCTCAGGCATTAGCAGATTGCTTGCAATGTTTCTTGAGAAGAAAACAATATATATTCCTTGTCTACCACCTTTATATGAGGTTTCATGAAACCTTCTTTACACTTAGCAGTTTAAAAAGCCATGATTTCTGAGAAATCCAAGTGATTTTTGGATAGGTGATATAAGTTTTCCTAAAGTACTATTGGTAAAAAAGACAATATGGCACATGTGCGGTTAATTTTAATAGTTGGATATATACCAAGTACTTCTTGATTATACAGAAATGCTTATGTGATGTTCATGTTACTGAAGAATTTTTCTTTGAGAGTCAGAGGAGCCTATGGCTGATAGTAGAGCAGAGATTAAAATATATTGCAGACAGCTGAAAACATCTTTGGCTAAAACTATTAGGATGAAAAAAATGCTGGAATAATTTCCCCCCCTTTAGCTGCCATCAGCTATCCTTGCTGTAGAGAAGTTTTCTCTCTGGCATGCATAAACTTGAGCTCACATTTTTCCTACTTCTGAAAAGCTAACTTTTTTTTTGTTTTAACAGTGCAAATGGTTGTACCAAATTAAAACTTCTTAAATATTTATGAGATATGAGGAAAGGTACACATTTTTAGAGCAAATGAAGTTTACATAGTCTTGTTTGCTAATTAAAACTATCTCTATTCTTGACAGTGACTATGAGGCAAAATTATTGTTTAAAGTGGTGATGGTCCTTCCTCTTTTCAGTTTGCAAGAAGTGTTTATTTTAATAGATATTGTAATGAACCACTGGAGCTATTCAGACAAGCCTGAGATACTTTCATTTTTCTGAAGTCTTTAAAGTCAGATTTTATTAAATATTTTTAAGAGAAAAACTAGCTCAATAGGCAGTGAACAGGCTGATGCAGAAGCCATGCAGTGAGGATAGATTAGTTTTTGTTAATCTACCATGATTGTCAGCTCATTCTTACAAACAGCTTTTTTCATGTCCCTGGTTATTAGTCAAATGGCTGGATCTATAAAAAAAGAAGAAAGGTGTATCTGGGCATCAAGGCCAAGAGATGGAAGCACACATCCGTGCTATGACAGCCATGGCTTCTAAAACATTTGCCACTTCTCTAGCACCTCAGTCTTGGAGAGAGCAAGTCCAACACAGTACCAGAGAACATTTGCAACTAGGCAAACATCAGTGATGAGTCCAAACCTTTCATTCCTTCTCCTTCACTTGGCAGTATAGGGAATTGAAACAGGCACAGTTGGAATTACAGACAGATATATTTACATTTTTAGACTGAATTTTATCTTTGTAGATCAGTGTCTACTTTTACAAGAAAAATGTATTTTAAAAATTCACTCTTGTCCATTGTCACTTAAGATAAATGTTTTGGTGCACTATTACGATTTGGTCTTCCCCTCACTGTAGCTGTTTGTCATTTTTTAATGTTATCACTACGGGTGAAGTTCTTGTATTAAAAGCAAGAAGTACACTTTCTTATAAATCAGAGCAGAATGCCAAAACACAGCTCTGACAAATGGCATATTACTGACTGCATGTGTTTTCTGTGGAGCATGTTCTTTCTACACACAATGTTTACAGACTAATTACTGAACACCAGATAGTGATGTCTCCTGAAATTTGGTGTCTTCTTTTGCGTAAATGCTCAGAGAGTGAGGAATGAATGGAGAAAACCATGAGGGTCTGTAGAGGAAAACAGAAGACCCTCTGTATTTTTCAGGTTTTTTTGATTAATTGGTTGTATTAACAAAGATTTTGCATATTTAATTTTTCACCTTCTCTTCTCTGGAAAAATTTGGGGCAAATATAGCAATTAAAAAAATGGAATTTCTATTTGGTCTGAACTTCTAGATTTCATTTTAATAGGTCATGTTAAAATATCACATTGGTATTTCCTCTCACCTCAAATAGGCTGATGATATGAAACTTAGGTAAACTGAGAACACTGAACAATAGTCGTTGCATATTTTTGCATGCAAAAAGGGCCAAAATCCTCATGAAACAAACCAAAGGAGATAAACATCAGCTTTCTAATACAGGGAAGAATCCATAGTCTCCCAAATCAAGGGAATGTCATGTTGTTACTTTCCCAATACACTAAATATCAGCCTTGTTGGACAAAGATATTTTAGGAAGTTTTCAAAAGTAAATAAGTCTTCTATGTTTGTTCAGTATGTCAGTCTGTCTCTCCCAAGAACCTTTGAAACCATACACCAATTTTAGTTAAATTTGACATAAAGGTAAAGATCTTAAAGGTATTGCTTTTATTAAATTCAGTAAAACTAAGTAACTGACTAGAAAAGAAACTCTGTTCATTTACCCTGCCAGAAAAAAGCTTCAGAGGGAGTCTGACTTTGAGAAACATGAAAATCCACATATTTTGGGCTGGTTGTAATTGGAGGGCCACGTGGTCAACTCAAGATTAGCCTTCCTTCAAAATTTGCATCCTGTCACACATCTGCAAGTACAAAACCCACAGACAACACCCCAGGAAATTTGGTGTTGGGATTCATTAGTTTGACTTTCCTGGGATTACTCTGGTATGCAAATTTCATAATTCCTTTATCAGATCTGTGAAATGTGTTTACATTAGAAATAGGCAAAGCAGTTTCATATTAAGGATGAAACTGAATTTAGTTTACTATGCTGGGCTTCTACAGGCCTTTCAAGGTTGAAGCCACAAACTTTTCAAGAAGCAATTTGCACTAAACAGGTGTGATAACTGAAAATTCAATCTCTATTAAACTTTTATATATTTCAACCTATGTAATAGTGCTTTAGGTTTCCAAAGTTCTTCTACGTGTTCATTTTCAAGACATGTTTCTCTGCATTTACAGATAAGAAGAGCCCCTCTGTTGCAATTAAAAGCAGACAACAGGCTACTCATGATATTAATAAACGACGGACCCTTTTGCAAGATAACAGTTGGATAAAGAAGAGGCCTGAGGAGGAAAGGTAAGAAAAATAAGAAATGCATTTCTTCCATATTTAGTTCAGTATGCCATGTACTTTTTCATGGAGCATCTACTTTTGCATGGATAGTGTCAACCAGAATTAGGGCAACTCAATCAAATAACTTATTTATCTTGATGAGGTATTGATTGCCTTTTGAAAATATTAGTTTGCGGAATATTCACTGACTGTTTTTCATTGGGACTTTTGAGTGCTGAGTATTTGATGAGGTTCTGCTCTACAAGTAAAATTCCACACTTCACATGTCTAGGTTGCAAGACTATGATCTGACTTTTTCTTTTTATAAGCAAGAAGACTATGAATCTCCGCAAGTTCTTTTAAGGAGCTTAAGTCAGAATCAGTTTAAATTTACTCTAATGTAAATTAGGACTTAAATTACAGCAGAAACAATGCCTCGAGACCATGTTATCATTATCTGGTCCATGAACAGCTTGTAGGAAGAGATAATTCTTACTCCAAAATGTCTGGAGTCTTCTACTGCTGAGTTCTGCAGCTGGTGAAATTACAGTGGTATGGACAGCTGTGGAATCTGTTTGAAGACAGAAATCTTTTGCCAAGAAAAAGTTATCTATTTTTAATACTCGTTGTTTTTCTTTTGCTTGAAGTGCTGATGAAAACTATGGAAGGGCCGTGCTTAACCAATACAAATCCCAAGATAGCCTACACAGGTATGGTAGAGCATCTTAACACCTTTCTGATTATATTACCAAAGAGCATCCTTTTACTATATTCTGTTTATAGTAAGAGCTTGTTTTGTTTAATTTTAGTCTATACATATTTTCACTCTAAATTTGACTCCAGTGTCAATAACTGATCATTGCAGTGGATCCAGGATTGGATTTGTTGACACCTGGATCGTCTAAAACCCTGTATGATACCTTAATAACCAAGACATAGATACTGTTTTATTAATGATGAGTTGTTTAATAAAATCAGTGACCAAAGTGGCATTTCTAAATTTTTTATAACAGCAGTAGCACAAATGAAAAGGAAGATCATAAAGCTGTACTTGGACGATACAGATCTGATACCACCTTGGACAGGTAGGGCTTTTTTCTGGATGTATTGTATGTTGTGACTGTCATACCTGTGAGAGGTCTTAAAAATGAAAGCATGAATGAATCAGTGCTTTTTTAAAGTGTTCATAATTATTAAGCATCTAAGTAAAGGATTTTGAATGACTTTTGCACAAATTTTTAATGAGGCAAATGAAAATGTGATTTGAGAAAAGGTTCTTTTGATATCTTCTTCTTTTTTTGTACCTGTTTCTATCTATTCTTGTCCTCAAATGTAAATATCTTTCCACAGATGATAACCACTCCTCCCCAATTTCCTCCTTTTCAAACTCTAAACCAAAGTCATATCTCGAACAGCTAAGCACAACGTGGCTAAACCCAGAGTTCTTTGCAAACGCCATGATCAGTATCAATATCAGAGTCATGCTTGTCATACAGGTGCTTAATTTGAATGTTCTATTCAGTTGTGACCTCTGCTGGGTTAAGACATGACCATGCTTGTGTTTGCAGATTCTTTCTGTGTTGCATCTTCAAAATCCAGCCACCATTAACATCTGGTATCCAGAACATGCTGAGGCTATGAGATCCAGCACTTAAACTCATACCGTGGGAAAAGTGCACTTTGTTTAGCTGGGTTTTAGCACTGTGTTATTTTATTTCATGATCCTTACTTCTCTTGTAAGAAACAATGCGAAATATTTATATAAAGTGTACCTTCTCCACAGAAGTTTGAAAAAGAATAGACTAGAGACCTGTGTGATATCATCACCCTGCCTATTCTTCTACAGCCCAGAGAATCCTGCTGTATTTGTTCACTCATCACGAGGAAGCCATTCTATAACCTCAATTCACCTGTTGCTCTTCTCTGTATATTTTCTATTTCCGTATTAGCCTTTGCACTCTGGGAATCCAAATCTCTGTGTCGGTTATTTAAGATGGGTGCACACCTTGTATGTACACAGAGGAGTAATAACAATGATTTCTATTTCATTTGCAATTCGTGCCCTTGTACTTCATAACACTGAGTTTACTCTTTGGAGTGCTGCCGAGAATTGAGTTTTAATTTTCACAACATTATCTATATCATTCCAAGATTTCNTGGAAATTCAAGTAGCATATATCACCTATGTTGCACTTAGCCACATGACCACTCACTTCAAAACAATTTTTAAAGTTTGATTTTCATGCCTCAAACCCTGATTACTAATTTAGAAGTCATAGGACAATTGCAGTTTCTACAGTGTCACTGATGAACACTGTTCTTTTGTATTCTCCATCTTTTTGGTTTATGCTGAGATATTAAAGTATCTGAATTATTTGAGGTTGTAAGCTGACTATCTTTGTGTTTTCATATACACAAATATCTAACATAAAGGATTCTTAATTTGCAGCGGATGACAGAGTATACCAAGAAAGGATTTTAGGTGTAAATATAGACTTCTGAAAACTAATGCGGAATATGCCATAAATGGAGTGAATAATGATGCTTCTGCCTTGAAATAATCACAGTGAGGAAGCTGCAGTCAAGTTGTTTATATTCCTCAGTCATCAATAGTCTTTA